>LTAE01012050.1:0-14405 GCA_001647135.1 Pontederia paniculata | reverse complement strand
CCCTCTTGGTGCCATTCTAGATCCTCCAACTATTTGCAGAAGCACCACAAACCCAGATGAGAATGATCCTGAACATATTAGATCAGTTATTCAAGGCCTCGGGACAACGTATTAACAACGGAAAAACCTCATTGTACTTCTCAAAGTCGACAGGAAGAGAAGTTAGAGACAACATCTTTCGCAATTACCCTTTTAGGAAAATATCTTGGAATGCCTACCATCCATGGACGAGCCAGGAAAGCGCACTTTCACCGCCTCGTCGAATCAATACATTCACGAATATCAGGCTGGACCACATCAACTCTCTCCATGGCTAGCAGAGTAACTCTCGCCCAATCGGTCATTCAAGTTGTCTCTACTTATATGATGCATACTATGACAGTCCCAAAATGAATAGTGCAAGAAATGAAGAAGCTCTGTCACTTCTTTGTTTGGGGGCATCAACCATAAACAAATAAAGTTCACCTACTATCCTGGAACAAGATTGCACAACTAATAGAAAGAGGAGGTTTGAGTTTACTCAGATTAGAGCATCTAAACACAAGCTTACTCGCAAAACTTGGATGCAATCTCCTCACCAAGACGAAAGAATTATGGGTGCAAATCCTACGGCAGAAGTACAACTCAAGAATCGAGCCCAGATCGGCTCTCTCCAGCCTCCCGAGTGACTCTTGGTTCTGGAAAGGCCTACAAAGAGCTTGGAATTGTATTGAAAATCAAATCAGATGGAGGATTGGTAGAGGAGACTCAGTGAATTTCTGGACCAAAATATGGCTATCGGAGGGGATTACTCTTGCAAACTGAGTAACCCAACCTCTCAATGCTAAACAATTATAAGCCATTGTGAGCTCGATGGTGTTGGACAACTCTTGCTGGAACTGGAGTGTCTTCCAAGAATTCTTGAGCCACCAAGATCTTATGAGTCTATCTACGACACCCCCGCAAATCCATGCGCAAGAGGAGGACAAACCCTACTGACCACATGAAGCCCCAGGATAGCTCTTGCCTACTAGCACAACAATGGGAACCTCAAGACAACTTATGGAGGGTCATTAGCCGGTGGAAGGGCCCCCAACGTATCATAAACTTTCTTTGGCTCACAGCACACGGTAGTTTGCTCACAAATGAACAAAGAGCAAGGAGACATCACAACCTTAGCAATTTGCTCGGTCTGCTTATCTCAAACAGAAACAATCCTTCATGCACTCAGAGACTGCCCTCAAACAAGGTGTATATGGTCCAACTTAGTTTCGGAAAACCTCCAACCAAACTTCTTCACATGCTCCATACGAGACTGGCTACTCTTCAACTTGCAAAGAAGGCAACAACCACAGGATGCGCTCCCATGGCCAACCGTCTTCGGGACAACCAACTGGTTAATTTGGAAATGGAGAAATGGCCCATTTTTTTACCCTGGATTCTCGAGACCCTCCGATCCCATAGAGATGATTCTCAAATCCGCAGCCAACTACACTCCTGCCATGGTCTGTTCGTCTACCAATCTCAGAAGCAATACAATCGAAGCCTGGGCCCGACCACCTATCTCCTAGGTAAAATGTAATGTGGACGCAATCCTGTCAAGTAACACACACACGTAGTTGGAGTGGGCGCAATAATAAGAGACCACAATGGGAACTGGCTATGTGGACTCACATGACAAGTGGAAGCAAACACGACTTTTGAAGCTGAGCTTAAAAGCTGCGGGACTTGATCTATCCTGGTCGAAAGGCTTCACATAAGTCATCCTCACATAAGTCATTCTCGCAGGACATACGACGTGCAGCCCCAACCTAGAACACTTACTAGCACACATACATGACAGACTCAAACGTCATTGGACTGTCTTAATAATCCATGTTAGAAGAGAGCAAAATTCCTATGCGGACTGGCTGGCAAAGAGGATTGTGCACACCGAAAAAAGCGTCAGTGGACCTTTACTCTCTCTTTCTAATTTCTTTACTTGTAACCAGGCTTGAGCCTCTATTTACAACCGAGAAAAAGAGAAGTTTCTTATTTTTTTTAGTATACATGTTCCTCTTGAATCCCTTTGACCAAAAAAGGAATTTGAATTCGTGATATTTGTATGATAAGTTTATTCATTTTTTAAAGTTGATATATTTTTATGTAAAATCTTTATTTTTTTAATGGAATTAAATTTTAATATATTTTTTAAAAATATATTTGGATAATATTTTTGTATTTTAAAATTTGAATTGTCTTTATTGACCCCTCTTAAATTATTACGTTCTTTCCGGAAAGCTTTGATAACGCATTTTAAAAGTGAAGATACTTGTAAATAAAAATAACTTTTTAAATATCTGTCCATTGTTTTCAATATTTTCGACCAAATAAGGAAAAAAAAATAGAAAGACGGATCCATTCGGAATCTTGTCGCACTCGTCATATAGAGATCGCGTGTAAAGGACCCGATCCAACCAGATTGAGTCCGGGATCGTGTCGGGCTTTCTTATATCTTTGTCGATTGATTTCGCTCTCGAGTTCTGTTGCGTGGCTTCGCGCCGACCACCATGCGACGCTCCGCCGCCGCCGGCAACTTCGCATGGACTTCAGCGAGCTCCTCCTCTCCTGCGGGAGCCTCCGCCTCGCCCGCCCTCTCCACACCCTCCTCCTCGTCTCCGGCCGCTTCCGCAGCGTCTTCCTCTCCACCAAGCTCCTCAACCTCTACTCCCGCCTCGGCGACCTGCCCGCCGCCGCCCTCGTCTTCCGCCACGCCCCCGACAAGTCCATCATCACCTGGAACTCCGTGATCTCCTGCTACGTCGCCCACGGCCGCCCGTCGGAGGCCGTCGCCTCCTTCCGCCGCCTCATGGCCGCCCCGGGCGTCCGCCCTGATTCCTTCACCTTTCCCATCACCATCAAAGCTTGCCAGGATGTGGACGAGGGCACGAGGATCCACGCTCTGGCCCTCAAGCTGGGTTTCGCGTCCAGCGTTTTCGTTTCGGCTTCGTTGGTCCACATGTACTCGCGTTTACGGTCGTGTGACGATGCGAGGAAAGCGTTCGGAGAAATGCGGTATAGAGATTTGGGTTCTTGGAACGCCATAATATCCGGGCTCTGTCAGAACGGAAAGGTGGCCGAGGCTGCGAAGATTTTTGAGGAGATGATGCGGGAAGGAGGAGTGGGCATGGACAAGGTCACCGTTTCAAGCGTTCTGCCCGTTTGTGCGCCGTTAGAGAACCTCTCATTGGGGATGTGGTTACACGTTTGCTGTATTAAGTATGGACTGGATTCTGACTTGTTTGTATCCAATGCGCTGATTGACATGTATGCTAAGATGGGTCACTTAGAAGAAGCTCAGCAAGTTTTGGAGGGAATGGAAACAAGAGACTTAGTAACCTGGAATTCTATTATATCTGGCTATGAGCAAGCTGGTGATGTTAAGCATGCACTTGATTCATTCAATGAAATGAAGGCGAACAAAATTCAACCTGATCTGTTGACTCTCGTAAGTTTGGCTTCCACAGTAGCACACTGTGCGGATGATCTGAATGGTAGGGCAATACATTGTTATGTCATAAGAAGGGGATGGGACTTGGATGACATCATTGTCGGCAATGCCATTGTTGATATGTACGGAAAGTTGTCAAAAGTTGAAAATGCATGCAAAAAATTCAATAGGATGCCGATAAAAGATGTTATCTCTTGGAACACAATGATCACAGCTTATTCACAGAATGGGCTTGCTAAGGAGGCAATAGAGGTTTATGAACACATGCAGAAGTCCGAGGGCATTACTCCAATTCAGGGAACACTGGCTAGTGTTTTGCCTGCATGCTCACATGTTGGGGCCTTGCAACATGGTATGAGAATTCATGGACAATCAGTTCGAACTGGACTCTTCTTGGATGTTTATGTGGCTACTTGTCTCATAGACATGTATGCCAAATGTGGAAGATTAAATGAAGCTATGATTTTATTTGATGAAGTCCCCCGAATGGGCACAGGTCCTTGGAATGCTATTATTGCTGGCCTGGGAGTCCATGGATATGGTCAAAAATCAGTTTCTATTTTTTCACGGATGCAAGAAGAGGGAGTCAAACCTGACCATGTCACATTTGTTTCATTGTTATCTGCCTGTAGCCATGCAGGATTAGTGGATTATGGTCAAGAATGCTTTCAGGTAATGCAGACAGTTTATAGTATTGAACCTTCAATGAAACATTATGCTTGCATGGTAGATGTACTTGGTCGAGCCGGCCAATTAGAAGCTGCTTATGAGTTTATAAAGAACATGCCACAGAAACCAGATTCTGGTGTCTGGGGTGCTCTTTTGGGGGCTTGTAGAATACATGGGAATGTTGATATGGGCAAACTAGCTTCTACTCATTTGTTTGAAATTGACCCAGAGAATGTCGGATATTATGTATTGTTGTCAAATATGTATGCCAAGGTTGGGGAATGGCAGGGAGTGGATGAGGTGAGATCCTTGGCGAGACATAGACGTCTGCAGAAAACTCCTGGATGGAGTTCCATTGAGGTGAATAAGAAGATGAACGTATTCTTCACTGGCAATCAGTCCCATCCTCAGTACAAGGAGATCCAAAAAGAGCTCAGAATTCTCTTGGCTAAAATGAAAACTCTTGGTTATGTTCCAGACTTCAGCTTTGTGTTGCAAGATGTGGAGGATGATGAAAAAGAAATCATACTAACAAATCACAGCGAGAGGCTCGCTATAGCCTTCGGTATTATGAGCACCTTACCAAGAACTCCCATTCAGATCTTTAAAAATCTGAGAGTATGTGGTGATTGCCATAATGCTACTAAATTGATATCGAAGATTACTGAGAGACAGATAATAGTGAGAGATTCAAACAGATTCCACCATTTTGAAGATGGGATTTGCTCATGTGGAGATTATTGGTAGTTTGTTGTATCAATTCAGTTGTGTATCGAGATTACCCATTCAACAGATCATGCAGTTAATTGAATTACCTGAGGCTTGAAGAGATGGAAAGAATGCGTCAGATGGGACAACGTTGTTATTCTGACTTTAGTTAGATGAATAATTATTTCTGACCATACTAAAAAAATTATTTCAGCATGCCTGGTTTTGGCATTCCCCCAAGGTTTATGGTGATATGCAACAAATGACCGAAGGGAAGTTGCCCATGAGCAACAAGATATCATGGAGGGATTCCAATAAGTAGCCCAACAATTAACTTATTTTCTTTTTCCTTTTGGATGAAAACTGAAGTTCTAACTTTACATCTTGTACATTTACAATTACCTTGTAAGTCATATTTCGGTTGCAAAACCAGACGCCACTGTTAGCACATTATTCCTTACAATTTCTTTTCTATTTGAAAGATTATTTTTTTAGATTGATGGTCTTTTACCTTTACAGTGTTGATCTTTCCAGAGAATCTGTAGAGCTTATAATGCTATCCTACATTGTCTTGTTGGATGAAATCTTTATTGACCAAATAAGTACATTGTTGAACTTTATTGCAAATGTTTATTTGCTTTCTATCTTTTGGTATCTAGAATTGAACTCATGGGAGCGTGTACTCTCAGTATCTTTGGGAAAATCTCTATGCTTACCAGTTGGCACTTATCCATTTAAAACCATTGCTTAAGAGCAGCAATTCTCATTAGTTTTCTGGTAATGCTTGTATATGATTTGCAAATGCATACTTTCATGCTCCTTCAAACGATTCAAAATTCACAATGTAACCCTCTGAAATCATTTCTTTTCACTTGGATTTTCATGTTCAGAGAGTATTTGTATAACGTCCTTCAGGGTTCACAGGTTGGTTGTTAAATAGTTCCATTTGAGAACATGGGACAGAGAAAAACGGACTGTTAGGCGGTGTTGCAGGATGGCTGGACAACATGACATGGCCACCAGCATTTTTTTCTTGCCTGCCTCACTACATCCCCTCCATATCCAAATCTACCACAGTCGGACAGGCTCAAGATTTTCCAACACCTGACACAAGCTCTGCCAAACCAAGTACTGTCTTTGTTTGGCAATAGCTATCTCGCTGTCTCATGAAGACCCGTTAGCATCCGGAAGGAGGCAAAAACATATCCTGCAGGAAGTGCAATGGCTACAAGGGTTTCAAATCCAAACAAGAATCAATCTCCACGTCTTCAGTCTTTGAAGGAACAGAAATGTCGCCAGCAACACTTGGTCCAAATTGAAGTCTGCAATAACCTGGAAAGCTTAAATAAATCAGGTGCTTCTGGGTTTCAAAATGTCCTTGCAGTATTAGATCGAAGAAAATACATGGAATGCATGTTTCTAGGAATTCAGCTACTGACAAAGAAGTCAGCTAAAGGCATGGAACCTAAAAAAGACTTGCTTTTTTTTTCCTGGTGCTGCTGCTCTTCTTACCATTTTAGTTCTCCAGTCATTGTCACTTGGCAAGTGCCCAACTACTGGAACTTTCCTCTCAGCTGTTGCTTCCTACATACAAAGCTTTCTATAACTTCTAAGAATCCTGTTGCTGATGCTAACAAATCTCTGCAGCCAAAGACTGCTTTTACTGGGCTTTATCACTGTTGCTGCCATTGTCATAAGCATCTTCTTCTGGCTGTCCAGTTTGAAACTTTTGTGTGAGAGGACAATAACTGAAGAAATCTGCCAATATCAACAAGAGCTTTTCATAAGGTTGGAAATCCGGAGTTTTGAACTCGATGCTACTATCTCTCTATCCGAAATTTACTCTATCCGAAATTCAATCGTGCTATCGGGTTGAACTAATCAAATTACCAAACTATATTATGGAACTAACAACTGGTGACAACAGCTTATATATTGTTTGTGAGAATTTTTCCTACTGCAGGAGGATGCAACAACACAGTATTGGCACACGTATTCCTGAAGACCAATTCCACACGACGTGTTCCACAACCAGCAGCTCCGAGTTCCTTGGCGCATTACCACTTCCTATGTAACTACACTACGTAGTCTGTAACAACTTGTAGCCTAGCTAATATAATCATGTAATATCACGCTTTGAACGTTAAGGCAAACTAGTATTGATATGGTATCAGAGTCATCTATGAATCTCCTTGGAGCTCAAAACTTTTGATGAGTGGAGTGATTTGTGTTTTCCATAGAAGATAATTTGAAGGAGTGAGTTTGAGGGAGATAAAATGATGTGCCTGATTTAAAGAAGGGATTGATGAGGTTAGAATGGTATTCTCAGTAGCAAGACCTCCAGTAGATGAAGAGGATTGATAGGGCGAAGAAGACATTGCTTGCTCTGATACCATATCATGGTCCGCACAAAAACAGCGTACTGTCTCAATGTCATCTACAGAGTCTGAGTACAAGGCTACCGCCGACGCCGCCACCGCTGAATTAATATGACTACGATCTCTGCTTAGCGATTTTGCCTACTGCAGGAGGATGCAACAACACAGAATTTCAAGCTAAATTAAATTGCAGCACTGCATCTATTTTTTTCTTCTATCATTCATACTTTTTAGCATCTTAGATCTCCTATTTACATTAAGTTTATTAACTTCTGTTAGCATTTAGCAGCAAAAGGCAGCTCCTTCACAGATGTGAGTAACGGCTGATACTATCAAAAGTGGTTTCTTTATGTCAAAACTCAAAACGAAGGCCCTCGTCACTTGGCGACCACCTCGGCCAACTTCCCAATCTTGACGGCGAGACCAGGCGGCAACTTTAGCGGCGGCCTCCGCGGCCTCTCGGCCCGGAGATCTAAGCCGAGGACCTCCGAGATCTCGTCGGAGCCCCAGCCGGCTCGCCGGAGCAAGTCAGAGCACCGGTCGGCCTTCAACAGAAGAGCGTCCAAAACCACCTGGCAGTCGGCGGCCGCCACTGCCGCACTGTCTCCGTCGAAGAAGCCAATCACCGACGTGGCCTCCGCCATCTCGGCGACCTCCGACTCGGGCCAACCGCCTTCTCTGAGAACCGAACCGATCCGGTCCAAGTAGCCCCGGACCCATTCGGGAGGCTTTCGGACTTGGATCTCCAAAAACTTCTCCGCATCCGACATAGAGGAGCTCCGGCGATGGCGGTCAAAGGCGCCGGCAGTCTCACTCCAGAACTCGATCCATCGGGGCGCCTTTCCGGCGATGGAGTCGAGGCTCCGCCTTGTATCCGAGGCCGGGGGCAGCGGCGGGGGGAGTTTCTCAGCGGCAGAGAGCTGCCGGCGGAGGGGCGCGGCAGACGACGAAGGAAGGAAGAGGGTCTCCCGGCGAAAGAAGTCCGCCAGATCGACGGCGCAGCACAGTATCTGGTTTTCGTCCACGAGAAAGACGGGGTTTCCGGCTAGGGGCGGACGGGCCGGAATGTAGTAGCGGCAAAAGAGTGGAATGAGCACCGGGGCTCCCCGTAGGGCGGCGCGAGCCCGGCCGCCGTGGCCGGAACGGCGGGCAAGGNAAAACGAAGTCGAGCTCCGCCTCGGCGCGGGCGAGTTCGGTGGCGGAGAGGCCGGGGAGGAGGGGAACGCCGATGGACCGGAGCTGGGCAGAGAGGGCGTCTGCGAGCGGAGAGAAGGAGACGAGGCCGGAACGCGGGGAAGGGACGGCCGTGGACGGAGCCGCGGCGCGGAGGGACAGGCGCCGAAGGCCAGCGGCGTAGTGAAAGGACCCCCGCCTATCAACGTCCACCATGGGATCCCGGCAATGTATGTGGCTGGAGATGGTCGGAGTTAGGATTCCGGCAGCGACAGCGGCAGCGTCGGCGGGCGGCCTTCCCTGCTCTGGAAGTTGGTCTGCTGGGGAGTCTCGACGCCGTTGGTCGCGTGTTGTTTATATAATGGAAGTCGAAAGAGGAGCCACGTGAGGTTTCTAGATGACCAAAATACTCATTAGATATATCACAATTACATCAAAAATGCCATTGAGCATTCGTTGCTTACTGGAAGAGTGAAGGGTGTTTTGGGGTAAGAAAGTATGTTAGGTAGGGTGGATAACAAGAACGTTGCAACGGTAAACAAGTTTGGAAGCGCATGGTGTTGTATGCACTATGCCACGTGCCTCTTGTTCCTTCTTTGGTCGTTTAGAAAGCAAAAAAATATATAATATTTCATTCTATTTTTACTTTATTAATTAATAACATCACTAAAATAAATTTATCACCTTTTAATTATTACGAATTTAACAAATATGAATAATGGAAATTGCTATTATATTATCTAAGAAATAGTCTAAAATATCATCAATGATACTTCCAACTTTAGTCATATATTATTATAGGTAAACAAAAAAAGACAGTAGAAAATATTTCAGATGACATATTAGTAATCCATAATTTTGAGTTGAATGATAGCATAGCAACAATAGCCTAATCAAATTTAATCATAGTATTATCTTTTCGCTCTAATTTGAATGTTAGATTAGTAAGTTGTTAGTAACCTTAGTGTTGCATGAAATAGATGAGAGAAAAAAATTATACATAAAAGACAATGATTTATCGAAGTTCGCCTTTACTTGCGTTACGTTCTCGGACGATGTCGAAGTTTTCTTTATATAAAAAAATAATATATGATACAAGATTCAGAATAACTTAATCTCTAAAGAGTTTATACATTGACTCTCAATATAAAATAAGAAATAAAAATTTTATAGTAGTTAGATTTTAGGGACGAATCCTCCGAGCTCCATTAAGGGGAATCATTCGAAGCTCACTAGTCGTTCAACGAGATTTCCATATGGAACAAATGGTTTCGTCATCTCAATTATTTAAAAGGTTATTGTATATATGTAGTCATATGATTTATCACTGAATTAAGATTTAAGACATTATCACCTAGACACCAGTAAATCCTAAACATCCAACCAGGGGCAGAGCCAAAAAATTTTTCAGTGGGTTCACACTTGAAACACACAAAATATAATATTTAATATTCAAATAAATATATATTTATTTATATAATAGATTTCGGACGTTTCATTTTTTAAAATATATTAATTACATCATTGTTTATATTATAAAATATATCTTTTTTGATATACATATTATCAAAAAATCATTCATCCACTGAAAAGAATATGATGAAAAGTATAAAATAAGTTAAAACTATTAATAGAAGCAAATAATATGAAAAATTGTTCAATACTTGAGAGGACTTGGCGAGGAGAGTATTAATAAATTATGTGAAGGAATGCAATGATCAATTATATGTATTACAAAAGAAAATATTATGATTAAAAATATATAAAATAAATTAAAACTATTAGTAAAAATAGGTAGTATAAGAAATATTTAGTATTTGAGGGAACCGAGAGAAGCTTGATAGGAAAGAAAAAAATAGAAATTAGATGAAAAAAGTTAGAAAATATAATTTTTAGGATGTGATGATTTTGAGTATATCAAGTTATTTAAGTTAAGAAAAAAATATTTAGAATTAAGAAATGAATTGGACTTATATATTTAATTGGGCTTCATATGGGCTTTAAATATTTAGTGATAACCAACTGAGCTGAGAAGGACATCATTTTAAAAATGATACATATAACATATTTATTCAGTGCCTACACGTGCAGGTTTGGGCTTGCATCCACCGAAAATGAAAAGTTAATTTATCATCCATATTAAGATTAGCAATGTAAAACAGTTTTTCAATTGTAAGAGAAAGTTAGATGGAGGGCTAAATATTTTTTCTTGCTTAATTAGATCTCAAATTTAAATCTTTGCATGTGAAAGATGGTAATAAAAGAAAGTTTTCCTTTATCTTTTGTTGTTGCTATAAATTTGTGCATCGGTGGTACAAAGTAAAAGGAGCTGTTCATATTGATTGTCCATAATATTTTTCTTTCCATTTATTTCTTCTTTAAAATCTCTCTCTCTCTCTCTCTCTCTCTCTCTCTCTCGTCCTTGCTCATCAGCATTCACGGGGAGTCGTACCCACTCTACATTTTTTCATCTGCAAAAGAAGTATAGAATCCAAATTCACAAGTACTGTCCGTCCATGATTTGCCCAACAAGTACCTGTTCAAGGCCATTAAGATCTGGAGTCTAATATTTTCTAATAAGAAACGCTTTTTGGATCACTAAATGCGCGATTGAACAGTCAAAGAAATCGCTCTCATGTCAACAATTAAATTTCCAAATTGTTCGTACTAAACCCTTAAAAGATGTTTTCGTAAAGCTAATATCAAATAAGATAGCAATCTTCAAAACCTTGCTGCCGCGTTATAAGCCACTGACGGCAGCAATGAACAACACATGAAAGCATTAATACGGAGGAGGGTGACTTCTTCCCTGTGACAACTCCTTCCCACGAGGCATCCATAAAAAGCTACTTGATCGTCTCATGCATCACGGCTATGCAATCAAGAGCGACCATCCCCCCCATGCCAACCGCTCTCTGATCATGGGAGAGTGATGCCATTGCATTATTGCACCTTTCAGCTTTTTATTTTCCCAATTATAAAGGATACTCTTATTAGGTCAGCACAGAATTGACACAAGTCCATTGATTCAATCAATCTAATTTGATTTGGTCAATTTTGAATCATGTTGAAATAGTTCACTATTTTGAATTGGATCAAACTTAATATCATCCAATTAATTTTTGATTGTATAACAAGTTGAATATTTGATAATCCAATAATTCAAATTTGATTCATAACTCAAAATCATCATATTATATAATAAATTGATTAGTTAATACTAAAATTACTTATACTTTAGTAATTTCAAACTATTTTATCATTAACTTTTATTTTAATAGATATTATTGTTCAAAAAAATTCTTAAATATCTGAACAAAATTGAAGTCCAAAAAAAAAAATAGCTTAATTCAATGATACGACGTGATTCAACCCGGAACTTCATGGGTTCGATTTCAATGTTTGTATTTCAAACCGACCCAACCCTGTGCAATATTGTTATTTTTAGGTAGAATCAATTTTTGCCTCAAATCCTACTAATAATCACCCTTAATCACTCCTCTTTACCTTCAATTGTTTTTATTATTGTATCAAACATCTCATATCATTTTTCTCATTATATATTATTTGCACAAGTTCTCAAAAATATTCATATATATTTTTCTCTTATTACAATACTATACCTTTTATGATATTTTTGTCTTATTGAAATATTTTATCTTTTATGGTAAATAAATCCTACCTAAGTAATTATTTTTTTATGATTATATTTTCTTCTCTTGTTATAATAACACTAAAAAAGCTTATGTTTTTCATTTTTTTAAATATTCTAGTGTTCAACCAATTTTTCTAAAAATTAAATTCTTCACATCACCCATTGATCATCTTAAACAAAAGTACTATATGATAATAATGAAGATATAACAATAATTATAAGATAAAAATGGATCAACATAATATTATTTTCTATTATTATATTCAAAATAAAATACAAATATTTGATGCAAAATAAAACCTCAAATAAAATATAATTTTAATTTAGCCAGATAAAATATTGAATAATCAAAGGTTATTGTCACTGTGACATTTTTTGAGAAACTCATATAGCTCTTAAAGAATAAGAAAAAAGACAATATGTTTGATAATATGGTGTTTAATAAAAAAATTGAAGATAAAATAGGTAAAAGGAGTGAGGTTTTTGGAGTGGCAATAAGAACACTGAATCATAAAAGGAGAGTGATTTTTTTTGGGTTATTTTCATTTTTTCCTCTTGAACTATCACAACATACCTATCTGTAAACTATAAAGTCTAAACTTTTAATATTGATCAATTTCATCCAATAATCTATTATTAAATTTATTTTATTTATTTTAATTTATTAGATTATTATTTTATCCCTTTTAACTAAATTCAATCTCTCCTCTCTCTATTCTCTTTGTATCTCTATTTCACTCTTCCCTCTTCGTTCTCTCTCTTTCACTAGCTCCCTTCGTCCCTCCTCTCTCTCTCTCTTATCCATCCATCGACTCTCTCCTCTCCCTCCGGTGAGCATGTCTGCGTGCGCAGGCAAGCCGGTGAGCTCGCCTACGAGCGTGTCGCGAGGCGTTTGTGCGGACACGGCCACATGCGACGTCTAGGCGAGCAGGGCATCTAGACAAGTCTGGATGAGTGGATTTGAGTATGTGGGCAGTGGAGTCTTGAGGGACGACGAGGCCATAAAGAGGTGTCATGTGGAGGGTCTTGCGCGGGGCATCAAGGTGAGCATTTGGTGGAGCTTGAGCGTCAACGTTTCGATGGGCCGCGGGCACTAACAAGGCGTTGTCGTGCAGGACGTCTTGCACGGGGTGCCAAGACGAGCACTTGAGCGACAATGATCCGATGGGACACGGGGCACCAACGAGACAGTGACGCGCAGGATGTCTTGCGCGGGGCGTCAAGACGGACACTTGTGTGGCAAACATTCCAATGGGACACGAAGGCAAATACTTGGTTTGCTCCAAGGCGGAGACCCTGTCTACCCGGAGGGAATTTTGGAGCGTTTGGTCACAATGAGGGATGTCAACCCTGTTATTGAGGCATATACACCAGAAACGTCAACGATTCCTTGGAAAATGATTGCTTATTAATAAGTAACGCAAAAGGCTACAACGAAGTGTAGAGCAAGTGTAATATCCTTCACTTAATTCATATAAGATGACATGTGTTAATATCACATTATATGATTAAGATGTATTATGATAATTATGTTGAAATAGAAGCTTTAACTTTAATAGTCAGAGCACTAAAAATACTAAAATTTCACTTAAGGCATGAATATATGATTTTAAAAAATATAAGAATTAAGAAAAATAAAGTCTCGGTAATTGTTATCATATGTCAAATACTAAAAATGACTTTTAACGAATTTTAGAAGAAGTTTTACTTAGGTGAAATGAAGGTGAAAAAATGAAAAATCTGTAAAACGATCAATTTTTTTTCTTCGGGTCAAAATTTAGATTTTGATTCATTTGAAATTTATTTTTATAAATATTTTATTTGAATCCAAACGGGAGTAGCTTCTTATTTACATGTAATTTTATAAGTAAATAAAATAAAAAATATCAATTCATTTACTTTAGAAGATAAAGTGAATGAAATAATACCAATATCATGCCCTAACTCAAAATACCTTTAGGCCGACCTTAAGTCGATAACTTTAGAAGATAAAGGATTAGATGAATCTTAAGTTAATAACTTTAGAAGATAAATGATAAGATTGTTGAATCTAGGATCCCGAGAATATTTTGAATGATCACAAATTTGTAAGTGAACTCAGCCTACACTAATGAACTTGTTGAGTTGACTTGTGTAACAAGACATATTCGAGTTCAGAATAGCGGTCGGCCTGGGCTGAAGGAATGGATGACCAGTGCACACGTAATTTATATATGAAGAACTATATGTGCGCAGTGGGCGTCCTAAGTACATGTGTAGGATCTGGAATGGCACCAAGAGGGGGGTGAATTGGTATTTTAAAACTTTTGTTCTTTTTAACTAAAACTAGATGTGTTATGTTCAGCGGAAGCAA
>LTAE01012049.1:0-14694 GCA_001647135.1 Pontederia paniculata | reverse complement strand
AAAAAAATAAGGTTGGATTAAAAAAGTTAACACTTGGTCCAAACCACCCTAAGAAAATGTTTAGACCTTGCCGAACTCAATATAATAAAAAAAACTAAATATATACAGATTAAAGGTAAATTATGTTTTAGTGAAAACTCGAACCTTAATCCATATATGGGTAATCAAAATCAGATAAAATCAGTTTGACAATTTTATTCTATTTTTTTTTCCAAAAAAAGGTGATCATGAAGTTTGATCGAATCAAACTATTTCACATCAACTAGTATATGGCATGGTAAGTAGTTGGATGGAATACATCGTGCGCATCACATATGTCGAAATCTATTAGACAATAGGACTGCATGGTTATTAGAAAGAATGTAGAATGAAGCACAAAGTGGAGAAAAGGGATTCACCACAATGCTACTGCTGAACAAAAGATGGGCATCTCATAATTGAACCCCATCAACATCTTTAATTTGGTTGCAACATTGCAGGGAGCACTTGAGCGATTTTTTGTTTTCCATCTCAATAACAAAAGAAGGAGTAATATCCTTCTTGCTCTCATTGCATCACTCAAAAGTGTAACTGTTTGATGTTTGTCTAGAGTGGGACCTCCACCATTTATATAGAATTTGTATTCATGAATGTTGTTAAGTGAAGGCATGTATGTGTAGGGTCGAGGTGCAAATTTATTATATAATGCATGCATAGGGAGAACTTTTTTATCTGCATACATATCTAAATTAAAATGGATTGCATTCATGGATCAAATAGTTATTGCATTTTATCTTATTCATGAATCCAAAAAGACAATTTTTATCCTTCTCAATTTTACTTGTAGAGGATTGAATGTCGATAAAAATCATGAGATTGAAATACCAAAGCAACACCATTAAAAAATATTTTAGTTTTTTTTCATTTTCTCAAACTACAATTTGAAACTTCTAAATATCATGATGAATAATTATGATAATTTCAATAAAAAATATCATATGAAATAACTAAATATCGATTTGTAGGGATGTGTAACGAAATATTCAGGAGGAGCCAAATATTTAAAAAAAACTAATCGTAATTGGCAAAGACATTTGGGAAACTAGATATTGGTCTAATTGACCATTTAAAGCTCAATGCATGCTTGAAGTGTTTGGGAAAATTCAACGGATAATGAATTAGTATTGTGACATGGAGGGCACATATTGCATACTGCATGCATAAGGAGAAAACTTATAATCACCATATATCATACAATTTTAATGGATTATATTCATGGATAAGTTATACATTTTACAAATGTTAAACTAGTTCAAGATTAATTAATCAATAAATGAAAAAAAAAGATCAACAAAACATGTTTATTCTTTTATTGAAGTTAATAAGGTACTTTATCCAACTGTATTACACGATTACCCACAAGTAGATATTATAAATGTAAGAGCATATTTGATAACCAATTTTCCTTCATCATTTTCAAAGAAAATTGTAAGTAAAAAATATGTTTGGTTCATTTTATTAAAATATAGTATAACATATTTACCTAAAATGGCATGAAAATACAAATATGCGACATTGATTTCATCTTTTTGTTTTCCGTTGAACAAGAAGTGTTAAGGTTGTAAATATGTTTTAAACTTAAAGGTATGTTCATCTTTGGAACATAAAACTAGAAAAAAAACTCTTCTCCAAGTTCCTTTATTTTTAGTCCTTAAATTTTCTTTGTTTTTTGTTGATTCAAGTGAATTAAAAAGTATTATCTCCTCTAAGATGAATACATTAGTGCATAGGGTGAAGCAGCTAAATTATCGCATAATGCATTCATAGAGAGAAAACTTTTGATGTATCTCTATGTTAAATTGGATTAAATTCATGGATTAAATATTTATACTGACATGATTCGTGCATATAAAATGCCATTCTTCTATTCTTGTTGGTTCGAATGGTAGGGGCCAGACACAACAACAAAAATACAGATTTGAGACAGTTAAAACCGCCTTAAATATATCTAAGACTGGCTGAAATCCTAATTTGGGGCAGTCAAGTGGCAGAAATGTGCCGCCAGTTAAAGTGTTGCTGCAAATGCGTTTGAGGTGGTCTATTGAGACGCCTCAAATAAGAAGATCGCCTTAAATAAGAAAAAATAATAATAACAACCCTAGAAATAAAATACACATCACAAACTAAATCACAAATACACACATAATAAAGTTTCATAAACTATCACTATTTTTATTCAAACTTATTAAAGTTATTCAAAGGTTGCCTTTCATGAAGAGCCAACTGCAATGAAGGAATGAGTTAGAATTGTAGGGCTCCTTGCATGCTAAAAGCAAATTAGAATTGTAGTGCATGCAAGCAGTACACTACACAACAGATTCATCAAGTAGACACAACGTGGATAGCATCTTTACAAAAGTATGCAAGCCAATTAATAGTTCATAGATGATATAACCAAAAAAATGGAAAATTCTTTGACAAAAAAATATATTAAGAGAATGACAATATCTTAAAACAATGTCAATGAAACACATAATAGATATCAAAATTTGTATAGACTACTCACTTGATGAATTTGTTATATGCCGAAGAAACACGTTGTTGTCTCTTCTCAGATCCCGCTGAAGAAAAGAAGACATAAACAATTAGTTCACTACATAACTTTCTTTCACTCTTTCACAAACAAGTAACTTACCTACATAAATTTGAGTGCACACATCACAAATCCTCGTGCTCCTCCTCGTCAGCTGAGTGCAGGGTTGACAGTGACCATTCATCGCGCCTGAGATAGCCATCGTAAGAGAATGATAAGAGATCAGAGAGGAAGAGAATGAGAAGAGATCAGAGAGGAGATCAGAGAGGAGATTAGAGATGAGAAGATATCGAAGAGGAGAAGCGATTGAAGAGAAGAAGAGAGGAGATCGGAGAAGACTCACCTTGTCGCCGCTTGTCGTTGCCGTCGAAGAATGAGAAGAGATAGGAGAGAAGAAGACTAGAGATCCGAAATGAGAGGAGATAAGAGAGGAGAAGAGATTAGTGAGAAGAAGAGACGATCGAGATTGGAGAAGACTCGCCTTGTCCCCACTTGCCGCCGCCACTTGAGAATGAGAAGATATTGCCGCTTGTCACCCCGCTCATCGGCGCTCGCCGCCACTCGACTATCGGAGAAGACGAGAGGAGAAGAGGAGTTGAGATGACGAACGTGCAAAACAGAAAATGCCGAAGAAGATATTGCGCTGAAAGAGACGAAGGAAGAAGAAGTCGGACTATTTTAATTTTTTTTGAGGGAGTCTCTCTGGACTGCATCAAACTTAGGGTTTGGGTGCAGCGCCTCCTCTAGACAGTCTGAGCTAGACCGCCGCCACCCCAATTGAGGCGGTCACCTCAGACAGTCCCAATTGAGGCATCTTGCTGACCGCCTCTATTAAGGCGGTCCAAACCGCCTCAACATGGGGCAATTTTACAAACCGTCCCAAATAGATGTTGTTCTCCGAACCGCCTCAAAAGTTTGACCATAAACATCCAACTTTGTAGTGAGAGTTGAGTCCCAATAAAGCACAACACCATTTCCAGAGGTTCACTTTTAACGGGACAACAATAAAGTTTCATTCATATATGAAAAATTGCATGTGGGATTCTCCTCTCATCCTATATAGGGAGGGTCACCAAGGACTTCCAAGATCCTCCCTCGGACTGGATGATTGTCGAGAGACATAAGCCACCCTAAAATGGGGGATACAAATGATTGAGATAATTGATGGGGATTATAGATTTGGATCTCTTCTGATATACATCTATTCCTTTTTTATATCATTTTGAATCAATGGAACCTAAATGAATCCCATGTGGAGTAAAAAAATAAATAAGAAATAAATCAAATATCAAAAGACATCCTCATATGCAATCCTTGTCAGCTATCTCCATCATTTGTATGCCTCATATGGGTGGCTTCTACCTATTGTAGGTGAATTCGCATGAGAGAAGGTCTTGGAGATCCATGTTGACTCACCCTATAAGGGCCTTATAGGAGTAATTTTGTGTGTGTGTGTGTGTTTAGAGTACTTCATAGTATCTCGAAAACCATACATGTTTGATAAGTTAGCCGACGATTACTTAACTTATCAATAAAAGAGTATATATATATATATATATATATATATATTATATATATATATGTGTGTGTGTGTATAGAGTACTTCATAATATCCCGAAAACCTTACGTGTTTGATAAGTTAGCCGAAAATTACTTAACTTATAAATAAAAGAGCCAAGAACATATCATTTCTCATAGAAGTTAATAGGTTAGCTAATCCAACAATTTATCAATAACCAAAAAAGCCAAAAATTTGGGTAGGAATTTAGTTAATAAAATATTATAAATTTTAAGGTATATTTGATAAGAAAGGTTTTTTCTTTTCATTTTTAAAGGAATTAGCAAACAAAAACAAAAGGTTGTTTTTCCAAGCTTTCTAAACCATCAAGAACATGTTCTTTTCTTTGTAACAAGAAATAAAAATTGAATAGCTCCTTTTATTTGAAAAAGAAGCAACCATTTCATAAGTATAATTAAATTTAGTGGTATTTCTATCTCTAGAATAAAAGAAATAATAATAGTTTCTCTTATTATTTTATTGGTACTCTAATTTTTCATTTCATCTCCTGAATAAAAATATGCCTATTTCCTCTCAGCTTTTCTGTTAGGAAAATAACTTTCTAACTTAGTGTCATGATTATATATTTTGTAATTCAAAAGTTAAGAAATAATAGTTTTGATGATGCAAACCTTACTAAAAGATACATTTGTTAAAGAAGGAAGCCAATAATATATACTGAACTTGACAGTAGTTCCTTACTTTACCCCCACAACACTCCCACTTCATATTTATATAATGCAACATATAATTTGTAGATATTTTTATTAGATTTATAAAGACTAAAGAATCAACTTATTTGGTGACTTTATAATAAAAGTAATGATCCAATTATTGCATGTGTCAAAGAGAAAAATTAAATAACATATAATAAACTTTAATTGAATATTTGACTATGTTCCAATAAGATAAAAAATTGAGTTATAATTACTAAAATTTAGATAATAGTGTTAGGTTTTTTTAAAATTGATTTTTATATCATTCTGATAATTGTGCAGAAAGTTGTGATGAAATAGTGTGGGTTTGTCAAGAATTTCAGCAAAGTTAGTCGATCAACATGAATTACTAAAGTTTATATAATAGTGTTAGCTTTCTATGGAATTGATATTTGTATCATTTCGATAATTGTGCAGAAAGTTGAGATAAAAATAGTGTGGGTTTGTCAAGAATTTCACCAAAATCAATCGACCTTTTGCTAAGACAAGGATGGTTGCAGAGTCAATGGACATACCTTCTAGGTTGGTCAATCAAACTTCTAGGTCAATTGATTAATTTGGTCTGACCTGGGACACCAACTATATTTTATTATCAAAAAGGTTGACCGACATTCCATTGAAAAAGGTATAACAACAATATCTTATGGTCAACAAATCTAGAAATCTATAAAAAAAATGTCCCAAGGGTGCAAAAGATACGAGGCTTGACAAGGGAACCATAATCTCAAGGCAAATAATTTTTTAGTCGTATAAAAGCATACAAGTCCAACATGCAAATCCTTTATTCTCTTGAGTACAGTTCATATTATGTGTGTATGAGTGTGTGCGTGTATGGTGTGTGTGTGTGTGTGTGCGCGCGCGCGTGTGTGTGTGCATGTATATATGTAGAGAGAATTAGAGAGGTTATCTTTATTGTGTTTTGTGAGAGCTCATCGTAATAAGTGGTTGTGCCTTATCGCTTGATTAGAGAAAACATGGCTATGTGAGCCTCCAAAAGAAGATTGGATGATTATTCAATTGGATGTGCCTTATTCTATAGGTCATTTACATTTTTGCATTATTCAATTGGATGATTATTGTTAAGTTCATGGTTTCCCGGATTCGGTTTTTGTGATAACTTGTTTTTTTGCTTTTGCTACAGTTTTGTAGTTTTGTGAATTATCAATTTTTATTGTTAAAGTTTTTAAATACAAATTCACCTCCTTAGTGCCTTTTGATCCAACATTTTGTAAAATATCGATTAAATATTTATGCATTTACTTTAAATTCAAAGACACTTACTTATCTTGTTTCATAATTTGGCATTTTACCATTTCCAGTTGACAATATATATTATCCTATTTCATGGAATGCAATAAAGATATTATAAAATACAACATAAGGCACATAATTTAATTTAATTTTATTTTGAAAATTTATAATTTCACATGATTTATTTGGAAAAATGTCAAAATAATAGAAAATTTGAAAGAGTTGAACAAATGGACAAAATGATTGATAAAAAAGTTCTATTGAAGGTAAGAGAATAATTTAATAGTTTAGGGTAGATGTGAAAAGTTGGTATAAAGTTTGGTTGTGGATATAAAATTGGGCATAAAAAAATAATATATAATAATATGTATTACAAGTATATTTAGATTAAGAATTTAAACATCAACAATGTCTTTTTAATTTATAAGGACTTTAAGGGTATTGTAGCTGTTGGGACAAAAAATATTAATTATTACACTCGCATCATGATACATGTGCAATGGATAAAAGTTGCTCATAACCATCACAAAATTACCATCATAAAACATAGATTTTTTTATTACTTCAATGAGATATGAGTTCAATCTTTTGTCAAAGAAAATTTATTAGATCAGACTGATTGATCTCAGATGTATGCTAAGGTTTTGTTTGGCACAAGGAAAAAAAGACGCAAGTGACGCACTCTTTCATTGTGAAGGGTCGGTGACTTGATGCTCGGCACCCTACTCAGCACTGTGCTACTCGGGAAGTGCAATTAGTTTCTACTTGATGCTTGAGTGTCTTTGGAGGCATAATAGGAGTGATGTTGCCTTGAGGGGCTGCATGGCCGGGAAGGCGCAGCGCACTTCTCTTCTTCTTCTGGCCTTCACCTCCCGCCCGGTTCACTACCCTTATTCGAATTGGCAACAGAGCTTGTAGCATACCCCTTCCCAAGTGGTGGCCCGATTCGGCCTGGACTGGTCGGGCGAACACCAACGATTTGAATAATTAATATCGAATAGCGATTAACGACTAGAGATTAGCGACTAGCGAGTTAATTATTAAAATTAATAAAAGTGTTTAGCAAATGTAGCTTTTGAATCGATTGACAAACATAAAAGTACTAAAAAGGATATAAATAATTATTTAAATAGTTTACATTATTATATGCATCCTAAACTATATAACTTATTTTTATTTGAACTATTTTATAATTAATAAATAATAATAAAATAAATATTTCACCAAATAATTTATAAATTAATAAAATAATAATAAATACTAAAGTGGTCATATGGTATAAACAATATGTGTATTCATATAAATAATGAGTAATAATTAAATACTTTGAGGATATATTTGAAACGAAATTTCAACACTCTAGTCGTTACCCTAAATGTTAATCTTTCAAGCATCTCAAAATGCTATGTTTCAATCGCTTGTCGCTAATATCAACTATACTTATGAAACACCTTAAATGGCATATTGACTTTGTCAACACACTACACGCTAGTGTATATGCTATTTTTAAGCCGTTCCAAACAGGGCCTAAAGTTGAGCTTCTTTTATGAATGAATCCCTTGTTCACCTTCCATAATTGGTTAAAAGATTGTCGATCTATCCCTTTCATAGTATGCAATAATTCAACAAGTTGAATGATATTCATGGTTCAAACCAATATGTGACCATTAGTTGCATTATGAGTGATCTTCTTGACCCTGACAACAACAACGACACCATACCCGTCACATTGTGGAGAATCCTTTCAATCTTCCATCCACATTGGTTGGCAACCCTTCATCGAATTGCTTTGTTATGATTAATGGATCAAGCTCACCCTGTAAATGACCATGACATTTTATCATGAAGTATGTGGCTCACCTTTAATTTTGAACTACAAATGGAGGCCATGTCTACACGTAAAAAGGGTGATACTTGGTTAGGTAGGTTTCATAATTGATATAATTCAAAAAATGAAAATTTTATTGAAATAAGGTTGGATTAAAAAAGAACTAAGACTTGATCAAAGACAATGTTATTTAAAGAAAATGGTTAATGAATTAAAAGAGTAGGACAAAGTGGAAAATAGAGGATTCCCCGTAATGCTATTGCTTGACAAACAATTGGCACCTCAAGAACCCAACAAACATCTTTAAATTGGTTGTGACATTCCTCGAGCACTTGACCGCTTTCTAGGCATCCATCCTAATTGCAAAAAGAAGTGATGTCCTTCATGCTCTTCTAATTCAAAAGTTTTTTTTTATGTTAGTTCTGAGTGGACCTTCTTCGCCATTTATGTATAATTTGTATCAGTTGATGTTGTTAGGTACAAATTTATTACATAATGCATGCATAAGCAGAAAAACTTTGATACTCATACATCCCCAAATTAAAATAGATTGCATCCATTGATGAAATAATTGTTGCATTTGATTATATTCATGAATTTAGAAAACCATTTTTTGGTGAATGATTACAAGATTGAAGCCCCAAAACAATGCCACTGAAAGATGTTTACATTCTTTTCTCATTCATCGAAGTGTGATGAGCAAGCTTATGAATATCATGATTAATAAAAATCTCAGTTTCTTCACCAACAGTTTATTTTCAACTTCATACAGAATAATTAAATATATTTTATTATTAGGAGGAGCTAACTATTTTAAAAATGAAATTTCAATTAAAATTAATAAATTATATTTATAAAACAAGATATAGATGAAATTTGCCATCTAAAGCTTCATGCATGCATGTGGTGATTGGGAAAATTAAATGCATAGTGAATGGATACACATTCATTGCATAATGCACTCAAAGGGAGAAAATGTATCATCATATATCCCACATTTAATAGATTATGTTCACAGATAAATTATTTATAGCATTTGATGCTGCATCAAAATACTATTTTTCAATCATGGTTGTTTGATTGTTAGCATAAATTTCTTAAAGTTTACTATAGGCTGCTTATGTAATATAGTTTCTAAGAGCTTACTTGTGCCATAAACATTAGTTAACTAGGTGTAAATTTATTTGTTATCTTGTTAATTAATTTATTATTTATGGTAGGAAAGATTCTTTAAGGATTGAGGGAATATAGATTGCTACTATGGAGTTATGATGAATTTGATGGTATGTAGTTATCATGTCATTATATATATTCATGAAGTAGAGGTGGCTTTGTACCCCAATTCTTAGAAAATCACCAAAGAAACTATGGTTATAGAACTTGACAATAAGCTAAGCATCTTGTCTATGATGTCATGGATCTCTTTTGTTGTGGTTGATTCAAATGATATGACAAAACTCTAGAATTGTAGACTTGGACATATGATGCAAAGTGAACGAATGTATTGAATTGGATGGGTAGACTAATAGATCTAAAGTCAATCCATGTTGGACTTTTCGAAGACATGTGTTGGAAAAGCAAAAGAAGGTTAACTTCTCCAAAATGTCAAGGACAATCAAAACTAAAGAGTTAGAGCATGTGCAAACAAATGTATGGGGGCCATCTCCTATTCGATTCCTTGATGGGTTACTTTACTATGTGACATTCATTGATGATACAATTCAAGTAAGGTATGGGTTTACTTTTTGAAAAATAAATCTGACACATTCTCTATTTTCAAGAAATGGAAAGTGCAGGTTGAAAATGAGTCCGGTGTCAAGATCAAATGCTTACGATATGATGTTGTGAATTGAGAGTTCAAAGATTTTTGTCAAGAAAATGGCATTCGGGTGGAGATGTCATCTCAAAGACACCACAATAGAATGATGTAGTTTAATGGATGAACATGACACTAAATGAAAGAAAGAGGAACTTCACGATCCATGTAGGTCTATTCAAATCATTTCGGGGAAATGCAATGGACATGACATCATATCTAATAAACCATGGATCATCATTTGATGATATTTATTGTATTTCTTTTGTCCTTATATGTTATACTTTTATGTATATGGTAGATGATAAAATTAGGAATTATTTATTTCTTGGCCATGGTTATGATTAATTTGGATATAATTTATGGGATGATGAAAATAGAAAAATAATCGAGGAAAGAAACATTATTTTAAATGAAAAAATCATGTACAATCAAACATATTGCAAAATTTGGTAATGAAAGAACGAAAACAAAGTTCAAGTCAAACATGATGGCATATAATGAGGATGTGGTTGAATATCAAATAAGTGGTGAGCAATCCTAAGTCAATGCACGATGGGTCAAGCATGAGGAGGTCATCCTGAGAGGAGACCATCTACAAAGTGGTCTCCTTGAAGTTTATGATGTTAAATGATGTTGGTGAGTCAAAATGTTTCAAGAAAGCCTTGGGGTTAGCAATATAAGATGTAATGAATTTCCTATAAAAGAACAAAGTATAGGGTTTTTTGAGTTACATGTAGTAAAAAAGGTATTGCATAACAAGTGGTTGTACAAGATAAAGGAGGTTGATGGCAACAAAATGTACAAAGCAAGATTGATTGTCAAAAGCTTTGAGTAAAAAAAACTATCAACTATACTCTATATTTGCTCCTTTTGCAAAACTAACTACTATCATATCAGTTTCGAGCATAGTAGCAGCTAAAAAATTGCATCTTGAGCATTAGATACCAAGACAACTTTCCTTCATGGTGATTGTGGAGGAAATTTACATGAAGGAACCTCAAGGTTTTTAAATTTCTATTAAAGAATACCTATATGCGAACTTATTAAGGGCTTGTATGGTTTGAAACAAGCCCCCAATAGTGGTATATATAATTTGATAGTTTCATGACTAACAATGAATTTGCTAAGTGTTATTTATTAATAATTATATCAAATACTTCGATATTATCTTACTGTTGTTGTTTGTAGATTATATCATTATTAGAGTTCAAATATCATGAATTCTAAGATTGAAAGAACAATTATCAAGTGTGGTTGATATGAAGGTGGGAGCCGCAAAGAAGATACTTGGGATGGAAATTACTTGAGTTAGAGAAGCAAGTACTTTCTTTTCAGATCCCGCTGAAGAAAAGAAGAGGTAAACAAGAATAAGTAAAACATGATAAAAGTTCTTCCAAAAGAAATAAGAAATCAAACTATAGATCTCTGCAGAAGATCTTCAAGTCTTTGCTCTAACTTTGCCTCCGAAAGATCTGAAATCTGCTCCAGGCTTCNCCCCTCTTGGTGCCATCCAGATCCTACATTGTCTTCATCTGATATCTATCAGTCGTCCGCACTCCATCTTCGATCGATCGATCTTCATCCTGTCACCAGCTTTGGTCGTCCGCTGCTTTAACTCATGAGCCTTCGGACGTCCATTTCAACCTTGGTAATCTCCCGGTCGTCCGCTGTCTTCACTCTGAAACCCTTGGACGACCATTGCATTCTTCCTCATCTCTTCGGTCGTCCATTCTTCATCTTCGGATGACCTCTCCTTCCTCAGCCAAAACACCTATTTGGCTAAGTCTCCTCACTGGGCATCCACTTCCCCTTGGACCGCATATTCTCCAACCTTTGTACTGTTGGTGTAAAGCCTTCGGTCACCCATTGTTCTTGGCGACCTCTCCTGTTCAACCTTGTCTTCGGTCGTCCTCTCAATATCTTTGGTCGACCGCTCAGTCTTTAACTTTACTTCTTTGATCTTTGCTCTTCACATCGGTCGACCACTTCACCTCCTTTGGACGACCGCTGCACACATAGAATTTTTCTACTATGTCTTCTATGTGCATAGTTCGTCCGCTCATCAATTTCGGTCGACCTATCATTCTCTGAACATAAAAATCCTGTCTTTTAGAACAATTCAACAAATTCATTAGTCCAAACTAAGTTCCCTCACAAATTTGTGACCACCAAAATAATCTCGGGATCCTAGATTCAACATGGGTTACTAATCCAATTTTTTTTTTTCAAATAGAGTTACTGACCCTTTTTCTTTTTCTTGTTTTTTTTTCTTTTGGACTGGGTTACTAACCCTTTTCTCTTTTTTTTGCTTTTCCAAACAGGATTACTAACCCTCTTTTATTGAATAATATATACACATGTTGCTTGAGAATAAACCAACAATGGATGCAAGGATTGTAAAAGACTAAAGAGTAGCATGAACAGGATATCATTACAGCTTGTATGTGCTTTGATTCTACTTGAGAGCAATTATATTTTCTAGTTTCATCTAGTTTAGGAATGACCGAGGGTTCTAACAAATTGGAATGAGAGTGTAAAGCTATTAAGGTTACATAATGCTTTCTAATCCTAAATTGAGTGAGCAGAAATGTATATGTCAAGATCATAATGTGATTAGGAGAAAAGGCATAAGAGAGTGTTCACATGTTGCAAATGAGAATGATTTCAAGACTTCTAAACAGATTTCATTTATAGATTTAAACAAAAAGTAGGCATGGTAACTCAAATAATAGATTGGAGTTTAAGAAAAAATGACCATACCATTGGCCTCCCCCAAACTTAAAGTCAATATTGTCCTCAATGTTGATCTAAGTGAGGAAGAGAAACATGTTTAGGCTTGATGCTGTGAAATGCTCGTTATCTATTCCATGGAGGGTTAAGCTGGGGGCAGCTTATTGGTTTGTATCATTATCAGAATTTTTTGCTGATTCAGTTGGGGGCAGATCGTCCTCAGTTGGGGATAGTTGAAGGTGGGTTGTTTGATTTCTGCAATCACAAAGCAAAAGAAATAGAAAATAAAAATTATTAGATTAGGTTGTCTCCCAATAAGCGTCATTATTTATAGTCCTAGATTAGAATTGGTATCTTCTATCAATTATATCTAGGAGATGGTGGCAACTCCACATATTTTATATTGTCCATTTCCTCTCCTAGATGATTGTGCTTCAAACAATGTCCATTAACTTTTAATGCTTTTCATCTGTCAAAGACGATCACAATAAAACCAAGACTGAAGACTTATCATCTTTCAAAGGATCCCACCATAAAAATTTCAGCATATTAAAAAATAGCAAAACTTGCTTTCCTATTGAACTTTTTTCATGTAACATATGTTCATGACGACGTGCTTCAGTCTTTTCATTATAGATAAAGGATATTTCAGATTCCTTAGATAGTACACACTTTTGAGGAAGATCTTGACTCTGAACGTCGTCTAGGAAGGTGGCATAAGAAAGTATTTGTCGCAACGCTTTCACAAATGACATGTTTATGTGGAACTTCTCTAATACACCCAAAAATATGAAAAATGGTTGATCATGTTGGACTTCTATCATCTTCTGTGGAGATGAGATCTTTGATTGATTAACAACTATAATTGATCTTTCTCCCATAACTTCTCTTGAAGATTCAAAAAAATTTTCAACTAGTGACACTTCTAGGACAACTTCCTCTTTCTCAAAGTAGAATTGAGAATATCCTCATTTACTTGATTCTCTCAATTCATCCAATTTTCTGTATAAATCAGCTTGGTGTTGTACTTTGTGTTTTACTTCAGATTTTTCAGCTTTAATTTTTGAAACTGCAGAGCTGCCCCCAACTATTGAAACTTCATTTTCAGTTGTCTATGCTGATTTCTATAGGGTGTGGATCTACAAAATTGTTCTCATCACTTGAAATTCCTTCTTCAACTTTTGCTGATATGTTATCAGTTGAGTGTGAACTTTCAAGCTTAATGACAGTTGTTGATGTTTTGGTATCTATTGAATGCGAAATTTCATAATTGATGCCAACTACTAGAGTTTCCTTTTCAATGTGTGAACTTTCAAAATTTACCATAGTTGAAATCCCTTCATGGATCTTAGCTTCAGGTTCAGCTATGAATGCATCCATGATTTTCTCTTCCAAGATAAATCCTTCATTTCATTCCTCTCTTTATCACTTCTCATTATCACTTTATGAATATCATCCTTTAGGCTGGGGGCAACTGGTGTTTGTAGGAATTCTGGTGCCCCCTGCAAAATTTCTGGGCTAGACTGTAGAAGAAATAGAGCCTATAGAACTTTGGATTCAACTTCAAGTTCCCCAATTTTAATGAACATTTGCTGAAGTGTTTCATTTTGCATTTGAAGTGCTTCATTTTGTTGCTTCATGACCCCATTTTGTGGCTCTAGATTTTTCGTGAATTGTTCTATCATAATTTCCAAGTTAGACTTTTCTGGAAGCCGATTGAATGCTTGCTGGTTTGATGTGGCAACTTTAGTTGGATATTGAAAAATAGATCCTTGACATAGATCTTGATGATAATATGACTGACTTTGTGAGTTATAATCTTGAGCATCACTATAGGAAAAGTTTTCTTCATAATTCCACCAATTTAAATTTTGATCACAAGATCCATACTGCTGAATTGATGGAGCAACCTAGCTGGACATTGAAAATTGGATTCTTGACTTGGATGTTGATGGTAGTATGACTGATTTTGCAAATTATAGTCTTGAGTGTTGTTGTAAGAAAAATTTTCTTCATAATTCCAACATTTTGGATCTTGACCATAGTATCCATATTGCTGAGTTTCTCCTTGATTCATTTGGCCATGTGAAACATATAGATGATGCTTAGGTGGCTCTTGGACATAAGTAAGTGCTTGATTGCAGCAAGCTTGTGTCGATCCTCTATTCAAATAGAATTTTTCAAAAACATTGCTCACAATATCTTCAATCTTAGAAAATA
>LTAE01012048.1:0-14410 GCA_001647135.1 Pontederia paniculata | reverse complement strand
TATATGAAATCTAGATCTACAAGTGATCCGCCAGAATACACACATGTTAGCTCATACGCTTGTCCCGTTCTTCGCCAAGCTTTCCTATCATCTTTGCAATCATTCTCCTACAATTTTCCTCCGGTTAGAAGATAATCATCCATCAATGGAGAGAAAGAATTTTCAGCCTTACCTTGAGATCTCTTGAGTAAGGCACATGGAGAAGAAGGCTAGGGCCGGCTAGGGGAAAAGAATTAAATTTGTTGGGAGAGGATATTTATAACTATAGAGTCCAAGTTTGTTGGACAATCTGAATTTATTTCCGATTTAATTAAATTTTGAATTTAAACTTTAATTTCCTTCTTCTTAGTTCAGAAAATATCTTTTAAGGAAATAAAATCTGATGGGATTAACTTTCTTGGAAGATAATATCTGAGGAGATTAATTTTCTGAGAGATAAAAATCTGAGGAGATGAAATCTTTGATCTCCTAATTATGAAAATATATTTGGAAGAAATAAATATGAGGAGATTAACTTTATGAGGAGATAAAATCTGAGTTAGGTTTGGAGATAATTGAGGATGAAATCTGGGTAGCTACACTTTCTATTGCATGCTTGAATATAGTGAAATAAACTCCGATAATGTTTTTTTTATGTGTAGAGATTTAAATTGGGGGACTTGCTTAAGCACAGTAGACTTGTTGCTAATTACCACTCAATTCAAGATCGTTGGTAAAAAGATTATGAATTTATGTTTAAGTAAAAGAACGATCACTACATACGAAGGAATTACCACTCAATTCAAGATCGTTTGTAATAATTTTTGGTTGGGAGCTAATTAATTTTATCAGGAGATCGATAATTATGCCTAAATCAGGTTTTTGTTTCCTTGCAGTCCCTAAAATCTGATTACTCGATTTCAATCTGTCATTTGTTGGGCATATTCTTAAGCTGATAGTAAATTTTGATCGTTTTAAGAGTTAAGCCTCGAACTTAGCTTTTTTTATTTTTTCTTCTGTCACATAATACAACTCTCCATTGTACTGCGTTATTCAAGTATGCTTCTTCGAAGAAAATAAATATGCAAATGATTTATTTTCTTTAATTACTTAGACTTGTTTCCTTTTACTTTTTTTCCTTAAAAAGAATCTAATAATTTTAAATGGCCAATTATTTTCACAAAAATATATTAACCTTCGAAAATTTTGTTTCTCTTTGAAGTTCAACCCAACTAATTATTGATTCTTTTACCTTCTTTATTTCTTACATTAACGAGGTAACATGTCCTTTAAAATGGTCAAGTCGGGGAATGATTGTAAAAGAAATTAACGTTTCAATTTTCGTCATTAGTTTTTTAGAGAAGAAACTTAATATAAAAAAAATATTGTCTTATTTTTCGGTGTACAAATATAATTGATGTACATCAAATCCCGATGGTTCTCTTTGTTTTGGTTGTCGAATAGAATTCAAAATCATTATCAACAACGATATTGATGAGTTATTTAGTCCAACGCATAAAACCAAATTCATAATAATTTTTAAAAAAATTGAATATCGAAACAAAAGAACTTATAATAAATTTCTCAATTCGAAACTATTCAACTATATATATATATATAGTTGTATCTCCTTAATCATCAATCTTAAGCTACAAAATAGTTATTAAAACTAATGATTCTTTGGAATATTGTTTGTTCTACAAAGCATTCGGAGAGCATCATCATAAACTTAAATATTAATGATTAAAATACAATCATTTTTTTTTAGTTAAAATTATGCTTTAACTTTAATTTTCTTTTGTTGTACATCAATGAATGGTTCCACTTATGCGAAATACAAAAAAAATACTTCACATACTTTTTATTCTCAATGTAATATGAATTGTTGAGTTATAATCTAACTATTTAGTGAAGACATGATTAAACTTTTGTGATATATATATCAACTACTATATTAAATTTTGCGTGCTCCACATTTTTAAAGCAAAGAAAAGTGCTATATATATTCTTTATTTTCAAAATTATTTTTCCTGGTCGATGTTGATTAATTATAAACTAATAATTTTCTCGTTTGATCAGTTATGCATTAATAAACGATATCATACGCCACGCATTTTTGGTGACATTGGAACTTGGAAAATGAACACATTGATTGCATGACCACACTTGTAGTAGGTCAGGACTCCACTAAACATTCATATTGCTAAAACTTGTGAATTCTCCCCGCATATACGGCATTCCTCAAGTTCATCGATTGTTACATTCCATTTTTTCCCTTTCTTTTGTTTTTTATCAAACGGATTTACTTATTTTTTTTTCCTTTTTTATCTCATGCCGATAGATAATTTTTTGGTTTATCATTATATATTTTCCAATAGGAGACGAGCAAGAAAAAGTCCAAAGAGACCGCATACAACAGTCTTTAATCAAGTCATGCTGAGACAGACTCCTTCACGAGTGGCCAGGGATCGTTGCAAGCAAGTTTAAAGTTCTATTCCAACACGCATCGTATCTTTTTCTTAGAGCTATATGTACATGCATGCAAGTTTTTTTTTTATAGTGTGCCAATGAACAAATGATAACTTGTATTGAAATTGGTGAGTATAAGAATCAAATTCACTATACTTTAAAATTATTCGACGTGGGACTTAAAGTCGATATTAATTTATAATATCAATCAATCAATCAAATTAAATTATTTAATTATATTTTAAAAAATGTATGAATCTTTTATTTCAAATGCAATCACATTATTTAATTAAGATTTTATCCCGATAAATGAGATTTGAATAATTTTTTTATAGACGTAAAGTCTTGAATTCAAAGCCTAACTCAATACTTGATTAAACAGAAAAAAAAAGTTATTTATCATTTTATTCAAAATTTAGTTGGTAATATAATATTTATTTGTTTGAGCATAACACAATTAGTTTTGTCATGTGGACTCATTAATTTAATAATTTTTTTTATTTTAAAGTAATTTTTAGATTTTATTATTAGCGTACTTTTCAAATATTTTCAATCCATCTCAAATGGATAGTAATCTTATTTTTTATTATCTTTGTTTTTAGTATTTATTAAATAACTTTTTTACTTTTAAAAAATCATGGAAAAATAGAAAAGAACAGGGACAACCCGGCGCACCTTGTCCAACTAATAGGAAGATTTAGAAATTATTTACGAAAAAATAATAGTTTAAAGTGATAAGCTGAGAAAAAACTTTAAATAATATATTAAGAAAAAGTAATATAGAGGACTATACCTCTCCTGTTTTTCTCAATATTGAGACAAAAGAAATATGAAGACATTTTTAAGCAAGTTATGGGGCAGACCGGGAATCGCGTACGCCCCGGTACAGGAGAGCACGGCCACGGCCGTCGGTGCCGTCGTCGCAATCAAATCGTCCACGATCAAAGGCGACGTTGTCCTCGTCGTCCTCGCGCTTCTCCTTCTCGTCGTCGTCATCTCCGTGTCCTGGATCAATGGCGCTGTAAGTTCATATCATCTTCTTGCCTTCTTTGCATCGTCAGAAGCTTAATTTTTCCAGTGCACTTTACAGATCAATTTTCATTGACGTCGTTCTGCACTGCACTAATTAACTTCTTTGATCGATCGTTGTACTTAAAGTTTTGCAATGGTTCTTTGTTTGATTTCGCCGTTCAACTTTCACTAGAAACTTTGCTTTTGCCTGATTAAGTTTTCTTGAAACGCTTGTTGGTTTATTCCAGAATACTTCATTTTTGCACTTATTTTGAGCATTTTATAGGTTGTTTTTTCGATGAAGTGGATTAATATATCAGCATGTTTTTAAACACCCAAAATAAACCTCTTTGCAAACGAGTGCACTAAGCATGTTGCAGTTAGAATAGTTTTGGAGTTGTTTGAGGTCAATTGTTTACGTGAGAGTTTAGGATAATCTTATCATCAGGAGAGAACCATGAGATGAAACAATATAACTGGAAACCATATCTTTTTACTGTGTGTATATTCTTAATTACTGCAGCGTAATTAAGAATTAATTATCAATTAAATGAGCTCACTTAAATAAGGTAACCTTTTATTCTTTTTACATCAATTGATTTAGACACTAATTGTCAATCACGTTTTGCTCTAAACGCCAATTAAAACTTCAATGATATGCGCGACCTATTAATTTAATTAATAATACCTGAACCAGAAGTCATGGAATTGTTCTCAAACATGTATGCCTCTAATTTTGAGACGCGTTTTAAGCTTAGAAAATAAGTCTTAACTAATCCAATTCAAAAATCAGATTGTTAATTATTTTTTTCTACTCACCGAAGCTTCGCTTACTACTCAGGATGTATACATGATAAAATTGAAAAATATCTTTATATTATATATTTTATTTGTTGCAGACTTTTGGTGTTTTGATATCATGGGGTCAAGATGCTGAGAACACACAATCTAACAAGCCCAAGCTGCAACCCAAACCCATCACCTTCAGCTGTCCCACTCCAAACCAAACAGCAACTCCCTTCTGCAAAAGAGTAGTCTCGCCATGACCATCTCCAGCGCCCAATAAGACTCCACACAGCGTTCCGTCGCCGGCATGCCCCCAGTACTTCCGGTGGATCCACGAGGACCTCCGGCCGTGGCGCTCCACAGGGATCACGAGGGAGATGGTGGAGAGCTCGCAAAAGTTCGCGGCGTTCCGGCTGGTGGTGCTCGACGGCCGCGTCTACGTGGACACCTACCACCGAGTGTACCAGACGAGGGACACGTTCACCCTGTGGGGCATCCTCCAGCTCGTGAACCGCTACCCCGGACGCGTCCCGGACCTCGACCTCATGTTCAACTGCGAGGACCCGCCCACTGTCATGGCCGCCAACTACAAGGCGTCGCCTCCCCCACCGCTCTTTCGCTACGCCAAGAACGATGCGTCAGTCGACATCGTCTTCCCAGACTGGTCCTTCTGGGGTTGGTAAGAACAGGTGTCCTAACTTTTAGAGCTAAATAGGAGTGTAAATTCATTGAGAGTAAATGTGTGTAAATCCATCTATTTAAAAAATAAAATAAAATTCTCGTCAAAAAAACTTTTCTCCTAAAATGAATAAGTTTACACAAGTTTCACTCAATAGGTTTACGCACTCATTTTTCTCTAACTTTTATCTTCTCTGTAGTTACAGAAATAGATGTAACATGTTAAAAGTTGTTACTATATATTATAAGTACATCATTGCTTTACTATAAGATCAGAAGTTTTAGCTTGCACTAACTCGACGGCCTTAATGAAATGAAGGGCTGAGGTGGGTATAAAGCCATGGAGCACGCTGTTGAAGGAGCTGGAGGAAGGGAACAAGAAGGTGAAGTGGAAGGATAGGAAGCCATATGCGTACTGGAAGGGGAATCAATGGGTGTCCGGCAGCAGGCAGGACCTCATGAAGTGTAATGTTTCCCGCGGCCAAGAGTGGAACGCGCGACTTTATTCTCAGGTAATGCAGCTCATTGAAATCCTCTCTATATCTATAATATATCATTGCGCCATTTCAGCTGCATGCATTCATCCATCTACACGTTACTATTTATTAATTAGGAAAGCACATTAGCAATGCGATAACGTACGTTATACATAAGTCGGTGATACCTCTCATACGTGTTCGATCGTCTTAATCAATTAGCGTCACAGGAATTTGACTTGGGTGCATCGTAAGATTTATCACATCCTTAATTCTGAGTTGGATATCATATTCTATGAAGTATAACTCCGAATAATAGTAAAATAAGATTTACCCTTGTGGACTATGTTAATCTCCCCAAAAAAAATCATTTAAGGGGCGTTTTCCTCACAGTAATCTTTGTAGATTACTGGTAATCTGAAATTAAAATTACATGGGTCCACCACATTATCCTGTTTACTTATTTTAATTCGTAGGCAATCTGGATTGCCTAGCAATGCAGATTGCCGATGAAGTGGTAATCCACATTGCCTATGAGGGGGGATGTCTATCCAGATTACCACCCAAGTGACAATCTTATTTATATTAGTTTCCCTCCTTGCCCTTTTAAATCTTTCATAAATAAAACATAACACAATAATAAATTATCATATAATAATAACAACAACACAAATAATAATAATAANTATAAGTAAATATGATAATCTGAATTACCACTTGGATTACTTATATATAGTAAACGGGTAATGCACATTATTGATAATTTAATAGGTGGTAATCTTTCTATCAGGTAATGTAAATTACCAAGTAATGTTAAGAGGTAATGCAGTAAACGCCTCCTTAATTTATTGATATTCTTACTTTTTCTATGTATACATAAAAGTGAAAGAACAAAAAGTTACCCCAGTGGACTATATGTTCTCACCAAAATATCTTGAATTCTTATCTTTCTCATTTTTTTTTTGTTATCCTTATTATTATAATTAAACTACTATTATTATATTGTTTTGAAGGAATAATTAAATTATCGTTCAAATTCGTTACTTTTTTTTATCAACTCTCTAACTTTATTTTATAACACGTACAACTATGCTCAACGAACAAGTTATATATGTTCATCCAACTGATCATGCATTAGGACATGGCTGCAGAACTGGGAAATCGAGAGAAAGAACGGATTCAAGAAATCGAACCTGAAAAACCAATGCCATCATCGGTAAAAATTGTTTGGTGTGCTGTGCGTCCCTAAAATTTGTCTTAATTCCTTGTGTACGTGTAACATGACTGCATGAGTTGGATTGCCCGCGCGCAGGTACAAAATTTACGTGGAAGGTCGTTCGTGGTCCGTGAGCGAGAAGTACATCTTGGCGTGCGACTCTCCGTCGCTGTTCGTGACGACTCACTTCCACGACTTCTTCTCCAGAGGGTTGATGCCCGGCCGCCATTACTGGCCCATCAACGAGCACCACATGTGCACATCCGTCAAGTTCGCCGTCGACTGGGGCAACAAGCATCAGAAAGAGGTAACTCGCAATGCAGTGCGTACGTTGCTATCCATGCAATACGTATGCAATACGTAAAGCCGCTGCATGCACAAATTAAAGTACGTTTGCATGCATGACCAGGTAGAATTCTGCAGGCACAGGAGATGGGGAAGGCAGGGAGCAGTTTTGCACGAGAAGACTTGAAGGTGGACTATGTTTACGACTACATGCTGCACCTGCTGACGGAATACGCCAAGCTGCTGAGGTACAAGCCGACGGTGCCGGAGAAGGCTACGGAGTTTTGTCTAGAATCCATGGCGTGCCCCGAGCAAGAAGGAGGCTTCATAAGGACGTTCATGGAGGAGTCGATGGAGCGGTGGACGCACGAAGAGGAGCCCTGCGCGTTGCCTCTGCCGTACACTCCCGAGGAGCTACGAGAGGTGGCCGCTGAGAAGGCTGCTTCCGTCAAGCGCGTGGAGGAATGGGAGGCAAAAGCTAATTAATTAATAGATCAAAATATATCCCCTCGGCACATTTGTAATTATACAAAAAATATATATACCGATTCAAGTTTTCTTTTATTTTTTGCAGAGTCGATCTGGTAAAATAAATATGGGAGAAATTTGAAGAAAAAACGATGTGACTCCCTGTTCATGAGGCTGCAGTTAATGGCGTTATAAAGGTCGTACAAAATGTAGGAATCATAATGAGAAATCAAAGTACTTTTTTAATCAAAACAAAATTTATTAGTGGATTTCCGTAAATAATAGCAGATAGCCTAAAATTTAATGGTGTACCTTGTCTTTATTGCATAAGTATATGTAGCGGCTGCACGGACGATTAAATAAACCATAGGGATTGGTAAAAGAATTTAAGCCTTTCTTTTTAATATATATTTCAACGGTGGAAAAGGTAACAGATAATTAAATTTCTTTTAACATAATGAAAGGTAAACAAAAAAACTATTTTTTTATATTTAATTAAGTAAAAATTCGATGGAGGAAAAAGGAAAAGAGACTTGCAATAATAATAATAATAATAATAATAATAATAATAATAATAATAATAATAATAATAATAATAATAATAATATGCAATACATTTTGCGCTTGAGCTACATTTATGCTTTGTCTCCTGACATTAATTTATGAGAGTGAGAACTAGCAAATAAAAAATAGGTAAAATTGTCCAAAAAATTAAAATAAAGGGGTAAAACCGTAATAGTCATCTTGAAGGCATGCAATGGCAGGATCTCCCCTCTTTTTAAATTACTAATAATCACATGAAAATTTTAAAGTTACTTCATGTTACTATTTTTAAATAAAAACAAAAAAAGAAAGAAAATAAAAGTTAGTTATTATGAAAGCATGCAATTCATATTTTACATGCAGAAAGAGTGACAAGTGCAACCTTTCATTTTTACAACTGTCATCTTATCATAAGATGCTCTTTCGGGCACTAAGTTGGTAACAAGATCAAAGAAAACATTCTGTGATTTGTGCCGATCGAAAATTCGGACGGGCCGAGAAGTGTTGTACCTTGGGACGTATAGTTGGCCAGAAAATTCGGCACGAGCGGAGGCAATACGTTCTTAGGGCAGCGTACATGTTTACGTGCCTCACTTCAATAGACCAGTCGTTTAAACTTCTTTCCTTTTTTTCTATCATATTTATTTTTTGGCAAATTGTATGATTCATGAACTCTATATCTGTTCATGTTCTGTGATAATTTTTATTGTTTGATATAACATTCTAAGAACGTATTGCTTACTTGCATTGTTTGTATATTAAGTGAAAATTATTTTTGAACTTTTAGGTTCTGTATGTTTATTCCCATGGCACCAAGTGATGATCATTGACTATTAAACCAGAAAAATTTGATGGGATTAATGGCTTTAAAACTTGACAAACTCAAGTCAAATATTGGCTTGCTTCCTTGGGTCTTGTTTCTGCTATTTTTGATATAACACCTTCTGCATCCTCCTCCTCTACGCCTTCTACATCCTCCTCTTCTATGTTTTCTGTTCTAGATTTTGATGACTCTATTTGTGTGAAAACTTCATCTAAGATTGTCAAAACCAAAGACTTCACTGATAGTGAAATTGATTATCATTGTCGAAATAGAATCCTGATTGCACTTCATAAAACTCTTTATGAGAATTTTCTTTCTTTCAGAAGTGCAAAAGAATTATAGAAAGCCTTAGAAAGCCAATATGGTATGTACACTATATTTTAATACATTTTCATTTAGGCATTTTAATCTTGTTGATAACCAACCTATTAATCCTCAACTTAATAGATTCCAAGAACTTATTACAAAAGTTCAATCTTCTTGCACTATTTTTTCTGAAGATTTTAAAGTTTCCGCCCTTATTGACATTCTTCCATCATCTTGGAATGACTTTGCAAATCATTTGAGATTGGTTAAGAAGTCCATGTCTTTCTTTGAAGTTTTAAATGCTATTAGAATTGAAGACCAGCGTAGGTCCAAACTTCTATCTCCCAAAGATCAAGGACCAAAAATTAACCTCACTGAAAGTAATAATAATCAAACATATAACTTTAGGCACAAAGAAAAAAGGTTCAAGAAAAAACCATTAAACACATTTCATGGTCAGAAGTCCCAAAAGCAGAATTCTTCACTACAGGGCAAACATTGTTATGTTTGTGGGAGAACAAACCATTTGGCCTCAAAGTGCTTCTACAAAAAGTCTGAACCAACGAAGACGAAGGGCAATACAAATCCTCAAGTCAATGTACTTGATGGAAAATCCGAAATAAGGTTTGTTCCAGAACCTGTTGTGAATGTTACTTCCTCAAATTTGGATTGGTGGATTGATACAGGGGCAAATACTCATGTATGTTATGATATCTCCTGGTTTTCCACTTTTTAGGATAAACATGGAGGAACTGTAACATTAGGAAATCAAACAATTGTGCCTATTAATGAAATTGGCAAAGTTATATTAAAAATGTCTTTCGGCAAAACTATCACATTGAAGGATGTGTTGTTTGTTCCAAATATTAAAAAGAATTTAGTCAGTGGATCATTACTTTGTAATTTGGGTTATCGTCTTATGTTTGATTATAATTAATTAGTTATTAATAAAGGAAAATTATTTATTGGGAAGGGTTATCGGTGTGATGGTTTATTTAAGTTGAATGTAATGCCATTTAATTCATTTAGCAATGAAATATCATCTTCTGTTGTATTAAATGTTGAACTTTCTTATTTATGGCATGATAGGTTAGGACATGTAAATTATCGTACTTTACATCATATGATGAATTTGCACTTAGTAACAAACCAGAAAATTAATTTCTCTAAAAAAATGTGAAATTTGTGCAAGTGCAAAGCAAACAAAGAAACCATATAAAGAAGTGCTTAGAAATTCAAATTTATTAGAATTAGTACATTCAGATGATTGTGATTCAACAAAGATGCCTACAAGAGGTGGAAGTAGATATTTTGTCACATTTATAGATGATTTTTCAAAATATTGTTATGTTTATTTATTGAAAACTAAAGATGAGGTATTGAATAAATTCAAATTTTACAAAGTTGAGACTGGAAATTAAAGAGAGAAAAAGATCAAAATTATAAGATCTGATCATGGGGGTGAGTATACTTCTAATTTATTTACTTTGTTTTGTGAAGAACATGGTATTAAACATGAAGTAACTGCTCCATATTCACCACAGTCAAATGATGTAGCAGAACACAAAAATAGGACCTTAATTGACATGGTTAATTCCATGATAATAAGATCAGGGGTTCCTGAAATTTTTTGGGAGAAGCACTCCTTACTGCATGTTTTATTTTGAATCGAATACCTCAGAAACTTGGAATAAATACATTTATGAACTTTGGTTTGGTAGATCTCCCAAAATTGATTATTTTAAGGTTTGGGGTTGTCTTGCTAAGGTTTCCATACCTGAACCCAAAAAGAGAAAGATTGACCCCAAAACCATAGACGTCATTTTTATTGGTTATTCTTTAAATAGCAACACTTATAGATTTCTTGTTATTAATTCTGAAATTTTTGAAATAGCAAATAATGCACTGATTGAATCTAAGGATGCCAATTTCTTTGAAACTTTTTTTCTTTTAATGACAAAATTGTCTTGCTGCCATCATTTAGCAATGATACTGATCCTAGCACATCCATAGAAACAAGTATATCTTTACAGGAATCAGAAATAAGGAAAAGCAAAAGAATTAGAAAAGAAAAGAATTTTGGAGAAGATTTCTTTGCTTATGTTGTAGAAGGAGAGCCTTCAACATATGCTGAAGCTATGACATCTACTGAAGCTCCTTTCTGAAAAGAGGCAGTACAAAGGGAAATAGATTCGATATTAGTTAATAAGACTTGGATAATTACATATTTACCATCTGGTTGTAAGGCTATAGGTTATAAGTGGATATTCAAAAGAAAATTAAAAGTTGATGGATCAATAGATAGATATAAAGCTAGACTAGTAGCTAGTAACAACAGATATGGATAATATTAAATCTTTACAAATGATAAGATTAGACCAACGAAAAGGAATTGATTTTTCTGATACTTATGCTCCAGTTGCTCTTATTACTATTATGTGCATTTTAATTGCTTATATTGGTGTTCACAATTTATTAATTCATCAAATGGATGTTAGAACTGTCTTTCTAAATGGTAATTTAGAAGAAGAAATATATATGGAACAACCCGAAGATTTTATTGTCAAAGGACAAGAACATAATGTTTGTAAACTAGTTAAATCCCTTTACGGATTTAAACAAGCTTCTAAACAATAACATCTAAAATTTAATCAAATCATGTTAAACTTTGATTTTATTGTCAATAGATCTGATAAATGTATTTATTATAAATGTTTTGACAATGAGTATGTCATTTTGTGTTTATATGTTGATGACATTTTATTGTTTAGTTCTTCTCTTAATGCTATTGATATTGTCAAAAAACATTTGTGTTCACATTTTCATATGAAAGACTTTGGTCCTGTTGAATTTATTCTTGGCATGAAAATAATTAGAAACAATAATGGTATTGTCTTGACCTTGTCTCATGCTATTGAAAAGATGTTGAAGAAATTTAAACTTTTTTTATGAGAATTTTGTTTCTACACCTTTGGATTCAAACTACACTTGACGAAAAAAAATGATAAACCTTTTTTACAACAAAAATATGCTCAAATGATTGGATCGTTACTTTATATTTCTAATCGTACTAGACCTGACATTTCATATGTTGTGTCAAGATTAAGTAGATATACTAGTAATCCAGGCCAAGATCATTGGCATGCACTTGAAAGGATATGCAAATACTTGAAAGGTACAATTGATTATTGTTTATTTTATTCTGGATTTCCTAATATAGTTGAAGGGTTTAGTGATGCGAACTGGGTGACAGATTCTCGTGATGTGAGATCAACCAGTGGTTATATTTTCATGCTTGGTGGTGCTGTGGTCACATAGGGATCAATTAAGCAAATTGTTATTGCTAGAAGCACAATGGATTCAGAGATGATAGCCTTGGATACTGCTTCTAAAGAAGCAGAATGGATCAAAGATTTTATCTTTGAATTACCTTGTGCACAAAAACCCATATATGCTATCACTTTACATTGTGATAACAAATCTCTATTAGATTTGTTGGAACAAGAACGTTGCAACAAGAAAATGAATAGACATCTACAAATGATATATGAATCTATCAAAGATCATAAAGACAATGACAACATTGCTTTATTATTTGTATATTCAAATCAAAATGTGGCAGATATTTTGACTAAAGGTCTTAATAAATTCTTGATCAATATTGCATCGAGGGGGATGAGTGTAATATTCCTAAACTATCTAAAAGTGCATTATCCTTTTATTTGATTATAGTTTATTATAATATATTAATTGTCTCCTGTATAGCAACTAAGAAAATTAATGAGGTTAATAACTATTAAACAAATTTGAATAATATTGTAATGAATTTGATAAATGTGCAAGTTAATTAATTAGTTTATATTAACTAAATAAAATTAAATAGCTCAAATACTTATTCATTGAGTTAATTGGTAACTTAAACACTTATTAATTATATGGGTTAGTAAGTTAATTAATTAGTTAATTTCATACTTAGTTATGTGAACTAAATAGTTAATTAGTTTCTTTTTAGTGCTCTTGCCAATTCATGTGTATTATTTTTATCATGTTGACTCCACCAAAACTAAGTTGGATAAGTACACCTCACCTCATCCAACCATGTGAAGCCAGACAACCAGCTATGTAGTCTTTACCACTTACCATGTGTAACCAAGCCAGGCAACCAACCATGCAGCCTTTACCACTTACCAGTTAACATCCACGTAGATTCCACCAAAACTAAGTTGGATAAGTACACCTCACCTCATCCAACCATGTGAAGCCAGACAACCAGCTATGTAGTCTTTACCACTTACCATGTGTAACCAAGCCAGGCAACCAACCATGCAGCCTTTACCACTTACCAGTTAACATCCACGTAGAGAATGGGGGTGCTCACGCATATAAAAGAAGAAGAATGAGAAATAGGGAGGGGGATGGTTATCGGCTAGAAGAAAGGGAGAGGAGGAACTAAACGAAAGGAAATAAAGAAAGTGAAAAAAATGGGTAAAATGAGGTATGTAGGAGGGATTCTTATTTAATTTTAGTATCTTTGTTGTTTCTCTATTTTATATAATTTTGATAAATTGTGGTTTTCAAGATGAGTTAATCGTGTTAATTTAAAACAGTTGTTATCAATTGGATTATATGAATGTAATGAATAGGTAGGTCACTTATTATCTGTTTGAATATTTGATTATTTATAAATGATCTTACAATACTCTGGAGTTATGTCATTTATGTGCAGTAACTATTTAAAAGTCTATTGAATGGAACCAAAGTTCATACAAAACACACGTACATAGAAATGATTTGAATTAAAAAAACTATAAGATTGTCTTATTATCTGAGAACTTAGTGGAATTAATATACATTTATATTTAAATTAAAATAAATAAATCATATAGGAGAAATTTAATGAGTTAGGGCCTAATCTAAGTGGAATAATTAGAAAGTAATGTGTATAAAGAAAGTTGCGATAACAACAAAGAGTACCTAGCAGTTCTTAAATTTCTGATTCGCGATTTAAATGTTGGCCGTTGATAAATAGTTTTTATATAGATGAATTCGTGCTTAAACACTCTCATTTTCTACTCATTTTAGGTTTAAATGTACATTCTCTAATGTTTATTATCCCACTTTCTCAAATTATTTGTATAGCTCTTATGTAGAACTTTATACCAAAATATGTGTACACATTGATAAACTTCCAGCTATTTATCTCAATTCTGATTCACAAATTTATTGCTGACCTAATCTCCTCTATTAAATGTTTGGTTAGTTAAAATTTATGAATAAGCTTCATGTTTACAACTAACCCTAAGTTCACTCCTTATGAATTTGTAATCATCAAAAAGGGGGAGATTGTTGAATCTAGGATCCCGAGAGTGT
>LTAE01012047.1:0-14410 GCA_001647135.1 Pontederia paniculata | reverse complement strand
TTAATGTTAATTAATGATCATACTATTTTCTAACATTTTAAATGATAAAAAAATAAAAATATAGTGGAATATGAAAAGTCAATAAGAGAATAAATGATTTATAAAAAATATAAATATAATTATCTAACTTATATATATTTAAGGTTAATTAATGAATCATTTAATTTATACATATTTAAGGTTAATTAATGAGTCATTACACTAATTAATGATCATATTATTTTCTAACATTTTTAAATGAAAAAAATCAAAAAAAAGGAGAAAAAAGATAAATGAGAATGGTGGAAGGAGAAGCCATCTAATGCGTGAGAATTATATATATATAGATGTTTATGGTCACCAAAACACATTCCCAGGTGAAATTTGAAAGGTTATCATCTTTTTTTTACATTCCACTACTTAAGGTTTCTTGATGTTATTTTGAAAGTCCATGTAACGCCTCCAAAAGTGCACTATCAACTCATGTCTCAAAGCTTATCTAGAGACATTGCTTTACTTTATACACACAAACACACACACATATACATACACGCATATATATACATATATATGTTATGTATGTATGTGCATAAGATAGTGTAAAGAAAATATAAAATTTTATTAAATGTGAAAGTCTATAAAATATTGTTAATGTCTATCTTAATAAAACTAACATGAGTTCATTAAGGAAATAAAATGCTTTATTACGACTTCATTATTTTTTAAAATAAACTCTAACGACATTAGCTAAACTATGTGCATTTTTTCCATCATGAGTATGCATTGCCACCCATGTCATGCATCATCATAATTCCTAGAGTATAGCATGATCTAATACAATGGAGACAATTATTCCCTGAGTTTATAAAACTCAATATGTAATACAATAAAATAATACATTAATATGTCAATCATAATAGCATGAATCATGAGAGTACACTTTATTAAATAATAATAGAAACCAAATAATTTTATGATTTTCATCATGCTTAATGCTTTCTTATTTCATAACATCATTGTCAACAACTCACTTTACTTTCATCATCGTACATAACATACATAATTATCATCATCATCATAATCATAATCATAATCATAATCACCATCATCATCATCATCATCATCATCGATTTTTGCCTCTTTGTTTATATATATCGTCACTACATTTGGTGGTTTTCAACATTGGGCTTTTTCATATGAGTGTTTATCATTAGGTTCCCCGAAGCTAATGATTGTCAAAGATCATTAATTAGTGCACAAACTATAATGGACCCCCGAAAAGAAGGATGCATATAGATCCTTTTGTTACATAGAGCGGAACAATCTATACAACTTGGCTGCAACTATAATATAAGTCTCAAACATCCCCTCACAATTAACATCTTTAATTTCAGTACCAGTAATCAACGCATAGCGACAAGCATTTTTTTTTAAATCTTCTTTTGTTACACTTAACATATATCACGTAATATAAGTAAGGCTATTCAATAACATTAGGACCCATCCATTGTAGTGGAACATAAGTATCATAGCCAATCATATGACTAAGTATTTCTTTTTATTATTCCACCATTATTTAACATTTTTTTCATTTTTAATAAATTTTCACAATTGTTTTTTATTTTTCAATTCTTTAATAATAAAATATATTTTAATACTTTTGTTGTTAATAATGACATTATTATTGATCAAATTTAAAAAAAAATATGATATAAATAATTATTTACAAAAAATATGATATTAAATTTTGGATGATTTTTTTGTTATACTTTGTATTATTTCAAAATCTAATTAAATTGTGACCCACTCGAAATTTTGTTTATTCCGCCACTAAGAAATTTTCGTGGTAGGCGGCATGTATAAAGCACTAGCTTGCTATAATTTTTTCACGTATATTGTAAATCACAATGCTAGTATCATTGAAAATCTGCATAAAAGTATATATATTATATAAGGAAGTTATAGAAGCATTTATTAATATTTTTTCTTCCAAATAAATTGATTGATATTTTATCTTTCCGAGGCTAATGTATCAACGGTTGTTAGAACCGGACCGATCGGGTTCGATCGATTTGATCATCGACCGGGGCTTAAGTTAGTCTTGGTTCAATGCCAACACTGGATAAAGAGTTGAACCACATAAGTGTTGATGCCAAAATTGGATAAGGAGTTAAGCCAATCATTGTACGATACCAAAATTAGATCAGAAAAATAAGTGTTGAACCACTCAAACCAATCGATTTTGATGAATCGATCGGTTCAATTCTAAGATAAAAAGAGAAACTAGGCTGAGAAAAAAGAAAATTAAGCTTTCAGAGTGATTGGGTCAAAAAATAATTGATAATTCAAGGTTTTTTAGACCACTTTTTTTTATTGTTTTTCCCTTTTTCTTCTTAGTTATCAAAGAAATACTTCAATTGATATTTATATTTGAATAATTAAATAACTAGTTAAGATATATCTTTTACTAATAGTTTTTATATCAAATAAAATGTTAATTGATGGTAACTAATATAATTTGAGAGAATTTTTTTTTCATATTTTAGTTTAATATTTTTTAGTAGTATTCGATTCAATCATCCGATTTAATCGATTTAGCTGATACGACCTGATTCAAAAGGTTCTTTGAATCGTTATTTGGTTTGGTTCTGAGGTCTCAAATCCTCAACGAAAATGATCTTGTAAATCAATTTAGGCTCCATTTAATCTTACAAAAATAGGAAGGAAATAGTGTCGTGAATGTAAAAGACGGTGACTTTGTAAACTGAAGTTCATTTTTTCAAGTTTTGCACAACTTTTTTCAGTCAACGTGAAAGTGTTTTCAGGTTAACCGATCTATTTAATGTTATAAATAATTTAAAGTCATAAATCATTTCTGGGGAGAATATTTTTTGTAACGCCCCGAACCCACACTCCACCACGTGGTCAAGATGTGGATCTGGGGACGCTACCCTTTGACTGACTTATGTTCTGACCTTTTGACTAGTCAATAATTTTGCGAAATAAAAATAGGAAAATAAAAGAAGACTGAAATGACTAAAAAGTCCAATAGATAGAATGCGGAAGATAAACAAATAAGGAGTTTACAAGTCTCTCAACAATAAGGAGTGCAATATCCTGGCTGACAGCCATACAACTCAATAAATTGAAAATAGAGACACCTAATGATAAATGAGACTCAAAGGCTCATCAATGTGCAAATAGTATCCACCACGAGCATCAACTGCCGCGCACACCACCAACATCAGGAATCCACCACAGCCTAGTTACCTGTGGGATTCAACACAGGAGAAACGATATCCTACGAGCATAAAACGCTCAATATGTAAGGCATCAAGTACATAAGACAAGTAATAATCACTAGCATGAATAAGGATATCAATATGACATTAAGTCAGGCTTTTTCTACTCAGATCAATGATAATATCATAACATGAGTCTTCTTTAATCATAAGGGTAAGGTCACACTCTCTTAGAACAACATCAGGGGTTCATACTTACCTTGTACCCTAGCACAACCTCAGGGAAAATTGTCCATATCCTAAAATAGCTTGAGGATCTTAATATTTCATCTACCCTGGAACAACATCAGAGAAATAATAATATCCTAAAATAGCATCAGGATTATATCTCATGTTCTGGAACAACATCAGAACATATATAGTATCAACATATCGTGGAACAACATCAGGATTATGTCTTTGCCCTGGAACAACATCAGGACATAAACAAGATATATGAAACCTTGTATTAGTGTAAGTACTTTAATATGAATTACTTTAGCAATCTTAGGTCTTATCCCATTAATGTGTTCACATGACTTTGGGGTAAGTTAATTAATCGCTCATGAGTCTTCTAGGTACGCCGACTGCCAATGGTGGTGAACTACCACGACCAATGCTCTAAAAGGGGAGGATGCACGTGAATCCTCTTCATTGAACAATAGGAGCAACTGAACAATAGGAACCAGGCAATAGCCACACTGCCCGCCCTATATAATTAACATTGCGCCTCCAAACAATGGTCGGCGTCCTACTTGTGTTATTAATCTTGCATCCTTACCACAACAAGGTCCTTAGGTTTTCTCTAGATTTAAATCAAGGATTTGAGTTTCTATCTACTGAGTTTAGGGCGCGGGCCGGGTGGTCAAAATATGACCCGTGTCCCATCGGGTCAACACGATCCGCGTCAAGAAGACATGGTCCGTGTGGGTTCTAGGGTTTTCGCCACCGTCGCGCCCTTGTTCGCTTCGCCCGTGTTCTGGGTTGCACCGCGTCCTGCGCCGTGCTCCACGTCTGTGTCCGCTGGCCGTGCACCATGTCTGTCCGCAGTGCTCTGCGCCCATCCAACACGCTTCGCATTCTCCATCGTGGTCTGCATCGCTGAATCGTGTCCTGGCGGTTCAACACGGGCCGCGCCAAGGCAGCGCGGACCGGGGTTTTTCTAGGGTTTTGTGCTGCCATTGTGTTGTGTCGACCGCGCTCAGCGCCGTCCATCGCGCGCCACTTGCACTCGTCGTACGCCCACCGTGCGTCGTCGCGCCCGTCACGCGTCTGACACGCGTTGTCCGTGTCGCGTCGCCTGCGTTCGCTAATCGCACTCCAAGCCTTGACACACACCACACCGCCACACATGCACCACGTCCTAGCTCGCGTTCTGCCACCGGTCGTGCACCGCGCTGGCCGTACAACGTTGCTAGGCGCGCTCGGCTGCGCCCTGCTCCGGGTCCATATGACACGTAGCAATTAGGGTTTGTGTTCACGCCGCCATCAATTAGGTAAAATGGTCCACGTTATACCCACGCGGGCCGTTTTCGTCGTCTTTTCCAGACACGATCGTCGTGCATTTTCGCCGAATTTCAGGCCGTTCTTTTCAAGATTTTTAGATCCGTTTAGATTCATTTTATGAGTAAGATTTTCCCTATCTAGATCTCAATCATCACAACAATCTCTAAGAAAAACTAGGGAAAAATTCAAGAAAAATATGCAGATCTAATACTTTATCTTATGTATAAGGAATCCGTCGGGAAACATACATTCGAGTTCGTCGAAGTTTGTCCTAATCTTTCTGGACGTCCTCTTCGGCGTTTCTCTTGTCGAGATGGAAGATCTTCCTCTCTTAGGCAGGGGATGAGAGAAAGAAGAAGAAAAATAAACATGGGAAGAGAGGAATAATTCTCTTACCTAGGGTCGACCACAAAATTTTTGAATGAAAATATGTGGCTCCACCCTTAGGCTTTATTTATAGTGCTATCTTTTTTGGATTCGGGTTGCGGGCTATTGGATCCGGGTATTACAATTTCTCTGAAATAAAACATTGTAAAATAAGTTGACATTACGCTGATATCAGTTTTACTTGATCAACGCATTTATATTAATCGCTACGAGGTTGACCCTATCTATTTTTATCATTCCTTCTGTTGTTTCTAGAAAATACTTCCTTTGTGAAAAAATAACAATTAATTGATAATTTTTGACTTTGACAACAAAGTCTTTGTAAATTTACTAACTGATTAAAGCATATTTTTTGCTCGATTGTCGACCACAATTGCATATAATTTTAGATTAAAAAAAATAAAGAAGGAACATAATGCATATCAGAATTACAAATGTTACGCATAGCTTAACTAGCTAGCTTCGTTGTGTCATCAATTTTTTTAGGATAAATAATTTTTGGGAAAAAATTGAATTTGATGCAATTTAGCCATGTATTTTCAAGAAAATTATTTCATTTGTCACACATAGTTGGAATAATTAATAAACCTGAATTATATGACTACAATGCAAAAAAATTAAACGATGGGGGAAAGGATAATGATTCATGCATTAAAAAAAAAGAGAGAATGATTCAATTAGATATATATTTTTACGTCATTGTCGACCACCATTACATGTAGTTTAAAAAACAATAATAAAAAAGGAACAGAAAAACTTAATTACAAATGTTTTCTTTCTTTCTTAATGCACATCTTAGTTGTTTCATCATATTCATTAAGACAAGATAAAAAATGATTATAATGCGATTTAGCCATGCATTTTCCAAGATATCGAGGTCTTTATTTGCCTCATATACTCGGAATAAAAACAATCCTAAGTTGACCATAATGAAAAAAAAAAGATGGGAACAAACAATGAATCATGCATAAAAAAGAGAAAATACAATGATTAATTTGTACTAATCACCGGTCTTTTTATTAATTCAAAATTCCAAATAGGTGCATATAAACCATTTGACCAAACACCTACATGACCATTTCTTAGGTACATGCATTTTTCTTAAAAGGAAATTTTAAATTAATCATTCGGGGTCCTTTTGGCATTGGATTATAGTTCGGGCTACCAATTAACTCGAAGAATAAAGTCAAATACTCATAAAAATCAAAATGGTCACAGAATAAGTAATTGAATTATTTATAAACTATTATGATGTTGAAATGAACAGGATTCTCTATTCTTAAGGTACGATTAAATAAGTTAATATTCTTTTTTGTATTGATAATATAAAAAAGATTGGCATGCCAATATTAACAAAATATTACTTAAATAAGAACAAACTTTCCTTTTTTTTAAAAAAATAATAATTATACTTTCATTTCTTTTATTCTAATCTCAACATATTTAATACATAAAATATTAATTTGTCAATCAAACAAAATAAGAATATCTAAATAAAATATTATATCTTTAAATTATCTATCTATATTCCTTTGATTTATATTTTAATACCAAACACCCCCTCGGAGATTAAAGAGCCCTGATACAAAATTCAAGGAGTTGCCGAAGAGATCCTCCTCCCATAAAATATTTGCAACATATTTGCTTGGTGATCCGTGCCTTACATTTTCAGAATAGATGATATAACTCATAGATCTCCAACCAGAGACGGTAGTGCCCCAATATGCATGGAAATTTTGTTTCAAGAATTTTATAAAAAAAATATAATTTTTTTATAAAATTTGGCAATTAAAAAAAAATTATTTGCCCTAAATATCCAATTTTTTAGGAGAAAAATATTTCTGAAATAATTGTCGAGCATATTACAAACCAACATTTTTTTATAAATAATCAAACGCAAAAGATAAATTATTATTCAAAATCAATTTGAACTTCTATTCAGGAATATATTCTCAATGGGTGGAACTCTCTCCGCCTTCTCTGCTATCTCGGGCGCTCTTGGCATTCGTATACTTCAGTATTCCTGAGACCGGAGGAAAGACATGGGAATATATTATAAATTTATTTCAACATGGCAAGAATGGGATAAAAATGAAGTGAAACCAAGGCGTTATTGGATAAGGATATTATAATTCTGCGAACATAAAAGGCATTATATATTGCCATGCAATAAGAACCCAGAGGCCAGAGGATTACAATTAGGACTGCTTTTGAACTCTAAATGTTCTTTAGTATCAGTCATAGGAAGCATCTAATTAATAGAAGAGGAAGAAGAAGTAGACTAAAAAAAAGTAAGAAAGAAAAGAGAAAAAAATGTGATGGAGTTTCCTTCTTTGGGACAGGCGACCACAAACTGAAGGCGATTTCCATATACAACATATAATGTAGCCATGCATGCCATGGTTGGAGATTTCGTCACATTTTCCTTATCTTTTGCAGCAATCTTCTTGTGTGCCTTAAAATCAACAATGAGATAAGGCAGCATAGTCCATGTTGATGCGGATTATAATGCAACCAGGCTCCTAGTGCACGCAAATAGAACAGCTTTGGTAATGAACTTAGTCTTCCAAGTCCCATCCCATGCAGGAGTTTTGAGGTGTACGATGTGGAAATGTCGGGTGGTGCAGAAGTTGTTGTTCCACCCTTATCAACCGGTTCAGAAGAGAAGCGAGGCACTTCTCTTTGATCCCACCCATCGGAGGACCCGCAACACCATTTGTAGGACATGCAAATGCTCGAGACATAAGACATCACCTGATGGCAAGAGATCGCATGTGATCGAAGCACGAGGTTGTACTTGGATTCCAAAACAAATCCCAAATAATTTAGGAAGAAGATAAAACAAGGCTTTGGGGACCCCTACTGCTCTACATATTATGTTGTGTTTGATGTGGAGTAATGTGAGAATGGGCTCCTCTACATATAGAGATTTTGGGCAACTTTTATTGGAAATAAAATAAATTAATGGAAGAAAATTAAATGATATTAGAAGTACAACGCGTCCACATGATATGTGTGGGCATACATGCGATGTGTGTTCGACACACAATTTATGGACAAAGTTAAAATTAAAAGTTATGTAACGCTCTCTCTTAAAACTCGTCGTAACCGTCCTTGTTGTTGAATCCATGGGCAGGCAAGAGACAACCTGGCGAAAAGAAAGCAAAAGCGATTCCTGTAGTAGCGGCGAGCAAAATGGGACTTAAAGAAGAGAAAAATGAAAAGACTTTTTTATGCTTTGAAAAATCTCTTGTAGCTTTTCTTTTTTATTATAAAAAAACTAAAAAAATAAATAAAAATATTGATATAGAAAATAAATACAAAAATAGATAAGAAGAAATTCGTCCACCTCCCATTGATTTGATTCCTTCACCCATAAAGAAACTTGCAAAAAAAAGTAGGAGCACGATACACATTCCTTAATTATGTAAAAAATATTTTATTACACAAAAGTATAATAAATTATGGGATTAAAAAAGTGTGGCATGTAAGTATTTACATAATTTGTGCATAGAAGTCTAAAAATGCTATTATTGAAGGAATGGGGACATTAATAATGCATTTGGAAGCAAATTTATAATTTTATAAATTTTCTACGAGTTATATATGTATTATATATCCTAATGCTAGGATTAATGTATTATTGCATGCATATTCAAATAATGGTATATGATAAAGAACGTCTAGAAGCATTAATTAATATTTATCAACTTCTACAAATTTGATTGATATGTTAATGTACACATTGTAGATGATTTTAATCGTCAATTTGACATCTTTATTAGAGGAAATCACTGGATAATGAATTATAATTATATAATTAAGGTTGACAAATAAATTAAGGCGTAAAATAAAAGTAGTCAGATATATTTCATGAGGATTAAAATAAGTATGATGTAGTTTGATTATAACGTGTAGAGATCAAAACATGTATTGAATTTTCTACGGTAGATAAAATCTCAAATCACATTGTGGTTATTATAAATAGATTGTTATGATTCCCAAAATATGCCCCCTAGAAAAATTTGAAAGGTTGTCATCCTTTTTTGCTCTCTAAAGAAATTTGAAAGGTTGTCATCTCCTTTTTTTTTTGCATTTCACTAGTTAAGATTTCTTGTTGTTATTTTGAAAGTCCATGAGGCCTTACTTTACTTTATATACCTTGACTTTATAATTGATAATGGACTAGCCATACCACATGTGAAAAGAAAATATAAAATCTTATTAAATGTGAAAGTCTATAAAATATTTTTAATGTCTATCTCAATAAAACTATCATGAGTTCATTAAATAAATAAAATGCTTTATTACAACTTCATTATTTCTGAAATGGAACTTTAATGACATTAGCTAAACTATGTGAATTTTTTCCCACCATGAGTATGCAGTGCCACCTATATCATGCATCATCATAATTGCTAAAGTCTAGTTATCTACATTATCTATTGGGAATAAAGGGCGAGGGTTCAACCAACAATCAAAACAACGAATTAAAACAAAAAAGAAATATTAAAATATATATTTTTAACATGGTAAAACTTTTTTGATTAATGTGAATAAAAGAGAAACATCCACAGATAAAGGAGATCGTCATCAAAGAGTTTTCACTATCAAGAAGAATAAAGTACATCATAAAACTCTAATCCTTATTTATAACGGCCCAAGTATTTTGCTATCACCACAGATTCCCTCTTTTTTTTCAATTTTCTTTTCTTTCACAATTTTGAGTACATGGTATAATAATTCAAGGCACAACAATAAATCTTCATCTTGACTTAAATTTTACATAACTCTCAAAATAGAAGAAAATTCATCATATCCTCATTTGCCAAATGGCCCTAATGAGCCTAACTTACTTTTTGTGAGATGTCAACCAAGTCCGAGCAGAATTCGAACTTGTCAATAGTTAAGCTCTTTATCATCATGTTTGCAGGATTGTCATGAGTGCTGATCTTCTCAATTTGAACATCCTTCTTTTGCACTACATCACAAACAAAATGATATCTCACATCAATATATTTTGTCCTTTCATGATGCATCTGATCTTCTATAAGATGTATTGCACTTTGACTGTCATAGTATATGCTAGTAGTTTTCTCATTCATGTTGAGTTCTCCAATTAATCCTCTCAACCAGATAGCTTCCTTTACAGCTTCAGTAACAGTCATATACTTTGCTTCAATGGTAGATAATACTATTGTGTCATGCAAAATAACTTGTCAGCTAACAACACAATCACCAATAGTAAAAACATAACATGTAAGGGATCTTCTTTTATCTAAATTTTTTGCAAAATATGAATCAAAATAACCAATCAGACCAACTATACTCTTACCAAATTCTAAACATGCTTCAGAAGTATCTCTTAGATATCGCAAAATCTACTTAACTTCTTGCCAATATATCTTCCTGAATTAGACATGTATCTACTAACAAAACTAACTCTATGAGATATATCTGGGTGAGCACAAATCATAACATACATAATACTATCAACTGCACTAGAGTATGAAACTTTTGACGACCTTATGTCATCATCGGATTGTGGAGAATATGAAGTTGATAGTCTGAAGTGTTCTACAATATGGGTGCTAACTGACTTTGCATTATATGTTCCAACACGCTCCAAGACTTTTTCAATATATTTTTGTTGAGAGAGAAAAAATCTTCTTGGGTGTCTATCCTTAGAGATCTTCATCCCCAAGATTTTCTTAGCAGCTCCAAGATCCTTCATATCAAACTCAAAACTTAATTAGTTTTCAAACTATTGTATTCAAATATACTCTTAGCTGCAATCAACATGTCATCAACATAAAACAACAAATAGATGAAGGATCTGTCAGAAAGCTGATGCAAATAAATACAACTATCGTACTTACTTCTCATAAAATTAATGCCCAACAAAAATGAGTCAAATATTTTAAACCATTGATGAGGAGATTGCTTTAGTTCATACAAGGTCTTCTTAAGATGGCATACATGATCTTCTTTACCTTCAACATGAAAATTCTCTAGTTGCTCCATGTACATATTCTCTTCAAGATCACCATGTAGGAATATTGTCTTCACATCTAGCTGCTCAAGTTTAAGATTATGCATTACAACAATAGCAAGTAAAGTACGAATTGAATTTAAGTATATTTCATAAATGGAGAGAACACATCATGAACTCCCTCCATCTGACTGTAGCCTTTTGCAACCAATCTTTTGTTGTACTTGGTGTATTCATTACTAAGTCTTTTCTTCTTCTTAAACACTCATTTGCAACAAACTTTCTTCTTGTTAATCGATGGTTTCACAAGATTCCAAATGTTATTCTTTTGTAGAGATTTCATCTTCTCTTGCATAGCTATTACCCATCTGGTATAATCTAGAGCTTGTCTAGCTTCCTTATATGTGGAAGTATAAGGAAATTCAATATTTTCAGCAACACTCAAGGCATAGACTGTCAATTCTTCAAAATCCAATATTATGATGTCTTTGTTTCTCTCCTCTGTCCATCACGAGACAAGATATATTGTTGTTGAGTCTAAAGAGATTCTTGAGCTTCAGGAGCAATATCTCTGGTTTGAACATCTTTCTTTTCGTCAGAAGAATTGATAAGTTTCATCTTTGCCTTCTTCAAAGCATTTTGTTTTCATGTATCATTAATCACGGACAACTCTTTTCTCGTCTAAAGAGATTCTTGAGCTTCAGGAGCAATATCTCTGGTTTGAACATCTTTCTTTTCGTCGGAAGAATTGATAAGTTTCATCTCTGCCTTCTTCAAAGCATTTTGTTTTCATGTATCATTAATCACGGATAACTTTTTTCTCGAGTGAAGCATCACCGATTTCATCAAAAATAACATCTCTACTCAAAATAAATTTCTTAGTTTTTGGACACCATAATTTATAACCTTTAACACCAGATTTATAACCAAGAAATATGCACTTTCTAGCTCTAGGTTCTAGTTTTCCATCATTTACATATGCATATGCAAGACAATAAAAAACTCTTAAATGTGAGTAATTAGGATTACTACATGACTATACTTCTTCAAAAATCTTCAAATCCAATAATCGATGGGGGATCGATTGACGAAATGACATGCCAAGTTAATAGCTTCTGTTCAGAAATTCTTTCATAATCCTGCATTTGATAACATGCACCGAACTATTTCAAGTAGAGTTTTGTTCATTCTTTCTGCGACGTCATTCTACTGTAGAGTCTTTACAATCGTGCGGTGTGTTACAATACATTCTTTCTCACATAAGTCATTAAATTTTGAACCAAAAAATTTAAGTCCATTATTTGTTCTCAGTCTCTTAACAACTTTTTCAGTTTATTTTTCTATCAAAGTTTTCTACAACTTAAATATCTCAAATACATCATCTTTATGTTTCAGAAAATAGACTCAAACTTTTCTAGAAAAGACATCAATAAATGTAAGCAAATATCTATTACCTCCCTTTGAAGGAACTTGAGAAGGACCCTATAAATCTGAATGGATGTAATCTAGGGTTTCCTTCATTCTATGAATTGCCGAATTGAAATTGTGTCTCTTTTGGTTCCTGAAAATATAATGTTCACATAATTTTAACTTTTCAACTTTTGGCCCTGTAAGAAGACCTCAGTTGCTTTGAACTTGCATTCCCTTCTCACTCATATGACCCAAACGTATGTGCCATAATGTTGTAGAATCTTCTTCTAAAATAGATGATGAAATTGCTACTTAACATGTTACAGTTGAACTGAGAAGAACATACAAGCTACTAATTTTTTAACCTTTCATCAGCACCCCGAGAAATCTTCATTCCATTGGACTCTATAACAACTTTACAGTCATTTGAGTCCGGAACACTAAGACAAATGATATTCTTTTTCAAATCAGGGACATGTCTGACATCTGTTAAGTTTCAAACAACTTCATCGTACATCTTAATCTGAATAGACCCAATACCAATAGTCTTACAAGCTGCATTATTGCCCATTAGAATAACTCTACCTTCAATCGACTTGTATGTAGTGAACCAATCTTTATTAGGACACATATGACATGACCATCCAGAATCTAGAATCCATTCAGTTGAATATCTGGATTTATTAGTCGTCGTCACAACCAAAACATCTTTATTTTCGCTCTCGGTTATACTAGCATCAGCTACATCTGACTTCTGATTTCCCTTCACGTTGCCCTCATTTAACCTCTTATTTTTGTTTTGTAATTTGTAGCACTCTGCCTTGATATGGGTCTTCTTCTTACAATAATTGCAGACTTTATCCCTGTGTTTCAATTTAGAACTGAATATATCTTGATTCAGATTTTTTGTTTGATGTATGCCTCTTGCATTTAAACCTGGGGCATGCTCATCTAATTTGTTATTGGATCCCAATTCATTGTCCAATTTTCCTTATCCAGAAGTCTGCCTTTTACATCATCAAAAGTAAGTTTGTCCCCACCGTAGATCATAGTTTCTTTAAAAGTTTTATATGAAGATGGCAAAGAGTATAGAAGCAATAATGTCTAATCTTCATCATCAACCTAAGCATCTACGTTTTTCAAATCGTTGATAAGGGTAACAACTCATTAATATGAGATCTGATCGATGTACCTTTTGTAATACGAAAGGTGTACAATCGTTGCTTCAACATCATTTAATTTGCTAGAGTTTTTGTCATGTATAGAGTTTTCAACTTTAGCCATAGATCTGTCGATGTCTTCTCTTCGAGGACTTCCTTATGAACATCGTTCGTTAGACATAACTAGATCACGGACATGGCTTTCTCATCAAGTTCCTCCCAGGCGGACTCTCCATAATATCGGATTTCTTTTCCAATAATGTTTTCTTCAATCCGTTCTGAACAAAGATGAAGCATCCTAACTTGCTATAGAATGAAATTTGTGTTGTCGTCAAACTTTTCAAAATTGATTGTGAAAAATCTCGTGCTCTGATACCAATTTGTTGGGAATATAGGGCGATGGATCAACCAAGATTCAAAACAATGAATTAAAACGAGAAAGAAATATTGACACACAGATTTTTAACGTGGTAAAACCCTCTTGATCAATGTGAACAAGAGAGAAACATCCACGAGCAAAGGAGACCGCCACCAAAAAATTTTCACTATCAAGAAGAAAAGAATACATCATAAAACTTTAAACCTTATTTATAAGAGTCCATAGCGCCAAATCCCTCCACTACCATCACAAATTCCCTACTGTCATAGATTCCTTTTTCACTACAACAAAAACTGATTTTTGCGTCAAAATATTT
>LTAE01012046.1:0-14413 GCA_001647135.1 Pontederia paniculata | reverse complement strand
GAGAATATTATTGATATTGTTCCATATTGTTATTGATGGATTTTTATCTACTTGTGCCTTACACACTGGGCGTAATTGCTCATGGAATACTGCTTTTCCTGTATAATCCTACAGGTAACTAGTGGATGATGGTGCTGGTGATCATGGACTTGCTGGTGATGGTGTTCTAGTTGCACATGTTGGAATTTGAGTCTTAGTTTTCTCTCATTGAGTTGTAATAAGCTCTCAAACTATAGCAGAGCAGTTATTTTATGTTGGGTCCAAATTATATTATTTGTTTAAGTCTTTCACACTTTATTGTTGAATCTTTTCATTAATTAGTAAAGTCTTCCGCAAAAGAGTTTTATTTTATTTGACTAGTCAATATTGTCATGACATTGGTCAAAGATTGTATCGACGTGGCACTCCCTAGTCCATGTTTTGCCATATGGCAAGGTGTGGGGTTGGGGGTGTTACATAGAACCAATAATTTAAGAATGTCATTTGCAACATTTATTGGAATTAACCATCATTGGAAATTATATTTATTTGGATGTGCATTACTAGCCAATGAGACAGAGGAAACCTTTATTTGATTGTTTGAAAAATGGTTGGAATGCATGAACGAGAGGTGTATAATCACCGACCAAGATATCACAATGGGTAGTGCTATATGTAAAGTTTTTTCACATACTAAACAAATATTTTGCACTCGGCATATCAAGAGAAATGTGATGATCCATCTTCAAGATTTATATGTGAAGGGATGTTTTAAGCAACCATAAATAGCTTTATGAATCAACTAGTGTGGATGAATTTGAGGAGAAGTGACTTTTGTTAAAGCAGAAGTATGATATCTCCTATGGTCATTGGCTAGAAAATATGTACAACAAACGCAAGCAATGTGTGTCACTCTATTTTAGAGATCTTTTTACTGCGAGTATTCAACCACTCAAAGGGCGGAAAGTATCAATGTTTTTTTTGATGGATTTATTAATGCAAACACATCATTGACTAATTTTGTACAACAATATGATAGAGCTATCGAATCTCATCATGAAGTTGAAGAACTTGAGGATTTTCTTACTATGAGCATGAAGATTGTGTTAGTCAGCAAGTCACCATTAGAGGATCATGCAAGCAAAATATATACAAAAAACATATTTTGCAAATTTCAAGATGAAATTGATCAAGTCTTGTTAACCTATGCACATAAGATTTCAAAAGATGGTGATAAAGTTTTTTACTTAGTATACCCAGCACAAGGTGTTGACGAAGGGAAAAATATCATTGAGTTTAGCCGACATAAAAAAATTCCTATTAAATGTTCTTGCAAGAAATTTGAACAGGAAGACATAGTTTGTTGTCATATCTTAAATGTTTAGTTTGTTATCATATCTTAAATGTTCTTGTCAAGTAGAGAGTTGTAAAGTTACTCGAGGAATATATCCTTCATCGTTGGACGATAAATGCAAGATTTTCAAAGTCAAAGCAATACGATACAAGTGCACTTTCTGAAGATGAAAAAACTCTCTTACAAAGATCAACTTGGCAAAGCAATATTTGGAAAGCACAAAAAAATGATTTGATTTCTTATCAATTCTAATTTCATTCTCAAATTTCAACGTATCAATTTTTTGCAATAAACCATTTATCACTTGAGTGGTCGATGTTGAAAACTTGGATCTAACCATCTAAAATATCGGCATGCTCTCAATTGCTGCAAGTTATGAGTAGAGAGGTTGCATTAGACACGATATAATTTAATATTAAAAAGTGACTAATTATTTACAAAACTTACTTCATAGTATCGGCAACCAAAAAATCTTTGGACAGGATTCTTTTCAGTCCAAGATGTTTTTATCACCGCTTTTTGTTGGCAATAACAGAGAGGCAATGTCATTCTATATTGAAGAAACAAAAGCGAAAAAAATTGAACTTAACACATATCACAAAAAGAAATTTGAAGTTCAAGAATTTATAAGTTGTAACAACATATCTATATATTTTTACAAGTAAATGAATTTAACATGCAAATAAAGAATGTAACTACACTAAGTTACTCAAAAAAAATATTGTAGAGGTCATTTTCTAAATGTGCATGTACATAATCATTAGTCAAATAAATCAGGATAACAAGATGATTCAGCAGAACAAATGATAATGCAACAAAAAAATATCCAATAAACTAGTACTTAGGGTCATAAGGCAATCTGGTTTTCTTGTTTCAAATGACACACAATGATCACAAGCATATAGAATCAAGCCATTCAAGAAAAATATCTCATGCCAGACCGCACCACACAATGATCAGACATTTTTTGCCCGAATACATTTATCCTAAATCAACCAGATTTCTTCCGTGTTTACATTCCACGTTCAGATCAGATTTCTCACCATTACTGCAACCTTCATATCATGAAACCAAAACCCTATGTAACAAATCACAATAAGCAAAAGAAAATGGTGACTAAATCTGCTTCACCCCTACTAGAACCGCAATCTAATCACAGAACAGAATAATTACCGAAAAGGAGCACGGGGAGGAGCAGCAACACATGGGGCAGCAGCGCATGGGGGCAGAGCAGCAGCGTACGGGGGCGGAGCAGCAGTGCACGGGGGCAGAGTAGCGGCGCACAGGGCAGCAGCAGTGGAGCAGCGTGCACACGGGGCAGCGGCGCACGGTGCAGCGGCGGCGGAGCAGCGGTGCACAGAGCAGCGACGTTGGAGCAGCGGCACACAGAGCGAGGGCACGGTGCGAGGCAGCGGCGCATGGGGCAGTGTCGCACATACACGATTTAGGGTTGATACCGTGAGGAGAGAGAAAATTAAGAATTTTGAGTGTTATGTGGTGAATCCTGAATCGGGTTTGTGAAGAATATAAATATAAAGATGTTGCTCTTCATATCGGCATAAGCTTTTAGAATATGATAGTACATCTAATTTAACATTGCAACTTTTTAAGTGAACCGGAGGAATTATAAGTTGGGTTCACACGATTTATTAAAATCCATAGATCTTGAATCTAACGGACATAAATTTTGGCTACACCATATTCCCTACTAAGTAGCGGACACCTCATTAAATCATTAATTAACATAGCTCTCTATTTGCACAAATTCTCAATAGTTTGGTTGTGATTTTGTATGAATTCATTTTAGTTCTATTTCTATGGAGCATTGTTGTCTTTATTGAGCTATTTCTTTATCTAATTGAGATAAAAGAAATGTGTTTACAACAAGTTATCGTTCATGAACTAAGGCTGAGTTAGGTCAATGGAAAATATGTTTTGAAAGAGATAAATCGTTTATTATTTCAAAAAATAGTAATTTACTTGATTGTGCACAAATGATAAAAATCATATATCAATTTAATTTTAAATAAAAGTACTCGTATAAAAAAAGATAACGATATATAATTGAATTTTTTTCCTTTTGTGATAAAAAAGAGAAAATATTGTCTATGATTCGTAGAGAACTCTTTTATTAATTAAAAACAAATCTTCGGTTAATCATTTTTTCCTTAAAAATATTTCCAAAAGTTGCGTTCCGGAGAATAAAAGCCCTAACATAAATTAAAAGTATTCAACAAGTTTGCAAACAAGTCTTAATCCTTGTCGTGATAGGAGCTTCGGCCTTCTGTCTCTTCCTATTACGAAACACAACGCACTTAATATATATATTATATATATGTAACCAATCATAATGATTTATGCAATAATTATTTGGCATAAATATAAGCGTTGTTGTAGTGGTAGTAATTAATAGTAGTCCTGGTAACAATAGAAGAAGACCTCATAACCCTCCCACTCCAACGACTCCTTGTTGGATTCGAATTCTAATTTCCAGTTGGATCCTTTAAATCCAGGCAGCCTTCTTGGTCTTCCCCCGTCCCTCCTGCCTCCGTGTTCTTCAACTCCTCCTGTTCTAACGCGCATGCATGCACGCTGCCCGTCGTCAACCTCCTGCTGCTGCAACAAGAGTCCTGCTGCGATCCAATTATACAAAGGATTCATCTATAAGCACACGTACCTGTTGCTACGACGATCTAGCTAGCCATGAACGTCAGGAGAGACGATGGAGCAGCTTCTGCAACCCCTCTGCCTTCTCCTTCTTCTTCCACCTCTTCTTGCTCTTCCGGCGATGGCGGCCGGGAAGAGGAGGCCGAGGTGTTGGTGGAGCAGAGGCGGCCAACAGAAGAGAGGACAGAAGATAAAGAAGAAAAGGCTCATGATGAAGGTGGTGGTGGCCGTGAAGGTGGAAGTGACGGCGACGACGATTGTGGTTATTACACGCCGACTTCACCGGAGCACATGATTCCTCCGAGCAATGAGTGCCCACCGGCGCCGATGAAGAACCGGTGGTTTCGGAACTTGAAGAGGAAGGCAGGGGTTGGCGGTGGGCTGAGCAGCAGTGCTGTGCAACCTGTGAGAGTTTTGGACTTGAGTCTGGAGCTGGGCGAGTTCTTGCAGCCGAGCAAGAAGGCTAGAAGAGAGGCCTCCATTGCAGAGTAGTTTGATATGCGCCTGAAGGAGTTTCGATTCATGGTTTTATTTTTCCTGGATTCTTCTTCCATTGTTTCACAGTTTTTGTTCCAAATCTGATTGAAACATTTTTGGTAGTTGCAGTACTGTTTATCAAACCATTCTCCATCTCTCTTTCTCTCTACAAGAAGTTCAGTGGAGAAAAGTTGAGATTTTTGATAAATGAACTGGCAGCTGTTCTACTTAATTCCTTTTGCTAAAAAAATTATCTGAATACATAATTAAGAGATGTCTCCTCTGAAGATGCAGGTTTTGTATACATCAAATCTATTATAGAACTTATTTTGATGCATATTTTTCCTTAATAAACTCAGTTGGCTACAGAATAAAACTGTTACCTTTTCAGGAATGTATTTTACTGTTCTCAAGTAATAGACAAAGAAGTCTAATGCCCCCCAAAAAAACTTAGAACTCTAATACCCAAAAAAAAAATACTTATAACAACAAAAAACTAAGAAGAGTGCATCTTTAGCCTTCAATCTGGGCAAAGGGAAGCGTTGCATGCTTACCTTTTGAGCAGGTTAGTTATAACTTTTTTTTTTCGGTTGCCCCGCAGTATCCGGGGCTACTAGCACCCGACTAATCTGTGTCGCCCCGGATCGGACACCTGGTTATGGTGGGTGAAGCTCCCAATGAAGAATTACTGCATACAGCAAGACTCGAACTCGAGACTTTCTTTAAGCGGGAAGAAGCTCCTTACCACTCCACCCCCATCCCATTGGTGGTTAGTTATAACTTTTGAAGCTTTACGGTAATTAAATGTGCCCCTTGGTATCCGAATATGGAAAGAGTAAAAGGAAGAGAAGAGAAAAGTACTATGCAACTTTGTTTAAATTCCTCAATTATTAATTTTGCAGGCATTTACTCTTAATGATTCTTCTTTTAGTAGAACTGTAGTCAGGTTCTGAAAAAGAGTGATTTCCGGAGTTCTGAATGGTAGAGAATCCAATTAATGTTTCCTACTACCTGAACTTCATTGGAGACTAATTAAAAGGTAGATTTTTTCTCTGAACAGATCAGAAATATTGAGTGATTATGCATTTGATGTCAAACTGATAAGAAATATCCTGACTAAAAGGATAATCAGAAAGGAATGAGTTGCTTGCCCAAGAACAACATTTTCCAATGTTCTTATACAGCTAATTACTAACCAAATCAATCCTGATTATTTTCACACAACAATTAGAGAACAAAATAGTTTCCACGCTCAATGTAGTAACTCACTACATGAGATCAAGTGTACATCAAACAGGGATCATTAATAAAATTTCTTTTATGGGCACTTTACGGGCAATGTTTAGTAGTGTCAATCTTGCTTCATCATTAAATGTGATGGAAGTCAATTCTTCTGGAGTGCAGCCATATTTAACACTACCTGACTACGGTTTCAAATGTTAATGATGGTAGAGTTTCAAATGTTCTTGCTCTGGAAAAACAACTCTTTGCTCTGATAAAAAAAAAAGAGAACGAAACAGAGAATAACAAACTGGTAGGAAGCTTCCAAGTAAGAAACGAAGCATGTGGATTTTGTTCCATCTGTTCAGACGGGTCTACAGGGAATGGCTGCATGAAAAAAGTTTGTTGTTCTTTTTTAAACTTGGAAGTATCTTCTTGAATGGACCATCAAGCAAACTGTTTTGCTGATATCAGTTTTACCATGAGAATTCAGGAACGGAAGAGGAAAAAAAGAAAGGACGAAAAATAAAATGACAAAACACAATTCTTTTGTTTTAAATTCAAGATATAATATTATGCTCATTCACGATCCATTTCAGTAATCATAATACACACTTTTAATCGTGAAATTTTGCCAAAGCAGTTGAGAATTCAGGAACGGAAGAGGAAAAAAAGAAAGGACGAAAAATAAAATGACAAAACACAATTCTTTTGTTTTAAATTCAAGATATAATATTATGCTCATTCACGATCCATTTCAGTAATCATAATACACACTTTTAATCGTGAAATTTTGCCAAAGCAGCAAAGAGGGCAGGGACAGAGCAAACGAGTGTTAAGGATGATGTAGCCACACTATATCTGAAAAAGCTGCAGGTGGTGTTAGTGGTCCGACTCTCCTCCAGCTTTAATTGTCTCTTTGCTAATTTCATTGGTTAATCTGTGATTTGATTACACCATAAAATTTTGTTTCTGAATACCAGACAATGCACTAGACCTACTTGCAAGGATTGAAGAAAGAAATGACTGCATCACAATCAAAGTAAAGCCAAAGTTTTCAATTCTGAGGGATCCTGCATTGAAAGATTATGTGCACACAACAATGTAAAAGGAGCGAGAGCTTACAGTTGACTTAAATGTTAAACATACTTAACTGGACGCATATACAACTTTATACGGATGAATTTGGTCCTACGCCTGTGCATTTGTTTTCCTGTTCAGACTGTCATTTCTCTTTCAGAAAGTACCTCGCAGAAGCTGAAATTGAACAGAAAAGTAAAGATCACAACACCTGCACGAATTTAAATATTTTGAATGAAAAAAGATGCTACATATAATGTGTAATCATCTCTGTGCTCTTTGTCCATATGAAATTGATCATTGGCCTTTACCTTGAGTCCTTCCCTCATCCTTATTGAGTTGTCTCACATAGTTCAAGTGAACACGTGAGTTTGACTCTAATATCTTCTATAATATCCTCAATCCATTCAAAAAACTATTCATTTTGAGCTTATGGCCCGCACGAATTTAAAACTCGCCTTAAATAAAAAAGAAGGATGCTACATATACGCACCTCCATATTTTGTCTATATGAAATTAATCATTAGCCTTTGCCTTGGATCCTTATAATTATTGCATCAAGCTTCGTTATTGTTTATAAGTTACCAATTCTTCGAGTCCATATAGCTCGAACAGGAGAAGCATTGAGTGGAAGCAATCATATGAATTTAAGTGGAAAAGAGAATCCACAAATCTCAAGTAAACCTCCATCAATGCTCTTTCAGTCCTCTGTTCTCGTAATTTTCAGGTTACGAGAAAGATCAAAATACTTTTCTTGGAAGAAAGATGATGAAGGAACAACCTACAGACTACATTTTACAAAGCCATGTTGTGCATTCAGCAGCAAAGTACACATTAAAATCTTTTTTGGTAGAACCTTAGAAGAAACTTTGATGATGCATGCATCACAGCTTCATGACATAAAACAGAATGAATTCAACAAGGAGGCCACGGTTCAAGAGTAGAAACTTAATGCACCAACAAAGGATGGTACACATTAGAAAAACGGAGGAAGGTACCACCCACAGCCGTGGATATCTTGGTTACCCCTCTTTCCCATCAAAGAACTGCCAGGAAATAGCACAAATGAGATGCTAAAGTTAAGGAGATAAAAGACACATGTAAAAAAGAAAGACGTTAGTTCGAATGCAAAACTAAAAGAAATAAGTATGGGTCGAGGAACACATAACAAAGTGCACAGAAAAATGGATAACAAATGAACGTGAGCATTCCAAACTTTGCGTATAGCAAAGAGATGTTTGGCAATGGCAATGGCCCAGATAGTCATGATAGAAGTAGCTACCACAAGGAATACATAACCTGCAACTGTCTAATCTAAGCCACCGAAGATCTCGGTCGTGTAGTTCGTACACGTCACTATGTTGAACAGAAAGCCATAAGGAATTTGATAGCCACCACCGCCATCAGGCTCCTAATGTAATACCCAGCCAAAATCAAAGAATAAAAAGATAAAATAAAGAAGATAGTAAATAAAATAATATAGGATTGATTAGGAAAAAGATAAGTATATGAGTCATAATAAAATTGTTATTCCAATACTTGCTTCTAATCAATTGAGAAGTCCTAATCTAATTCAAATTAGTCCTCAAAAATTTCTAGTCACATGCAAAGTTATCCCTAAGAAGTCAAAATCGCATACAAACTCATCTTTAGAGAGTCTTAATGTAACGCCCCCATATCAGACATTGCCACCTGACAATAATCTTGACTTTGGAGACACTACCACACAATATCATTACCTGTAGTTTGACCATTGACTGGTCAACAAAAGGGTCACATCATACAAATACTATTTATGAAAACTAAACATTTTTGCTATATAGAAAACACTCAAATCTGTTCCTTCAATTCCAATAAAAGACTATCATCTAACAATAAACTATAACAGAATACTAAACAATAGAGTTCATCATCCTCTCATTGATAAAAACACAAGACTTAATCTTAAATCAGGATCCTCTGCCATGTGCAAGTAGACCATCACGAGCTGCATCATCATCAACACCATCATCAGTACCTAGATATACTCAGGGCGGCCTGCAAAATCGAATAAGCAGGGGAGATAAAATCTCCCGTGAGTTTTGACACTCAATATGTAAAAGACATAAATAGGATAACATGGGACATGGATATCAATTAACAATACTTAACAATTTCAATATATCAATGGGAATAATTTCTTATCTTTAAATCTCAATAATCCATAGATGGCAAAAGTAACAATTCATGTCTCAGCTGGCGATGTTCATATACTTTTCTTTCAATATACTTAGGTCATCATCAATATCATTCTCTATTTATCTTGTCTTATANATATATATATATATATATAATGTCAAAGTTGATTGATACATTACAGATCCAACGTCGACGGTTCACCCCTCGAACGATTGCTCAACAAAACAATGTGGAAACATCAGCATCCCCTTCCCATTTGGATTAGAGGAAGGATGCTACAAAGATGTGTGGTTTGCGTTGACATGCAACGAATCGTCCAAGCCTCCAACTCTACTTTTCAATCTGAGCGACTCTAACAGCGGTCGAGTTAACAAAATAATGGTGGAGGAATCGCAAATTGAAATCAGTTCGATTGACATCTCCTACTTCTTCACCGGCTCCAACTTCTTCGGGTTATTCCAAGGGCGAGCAATTTATGGATGGGTCATCGACTACACAACTTGTGAATTGGCCATGCAGAGCACCAGTAATTTCGCATGCCGTAGCAATAACAGTGTGTGTGTCAATAGAAATATTACATTCGACTTTGATAATGAGCGCACGGGATATTTCTGCAAATGTTTTGATGGCTTCGAAGGAAATCCATACCTTCCGGATGGCTGCAAAGGTATCGGCTCTTTGTCTCATTTCTTTCTATCCTTATTAAATATATATTATTTGCAACTATAATATATATGTAAATCAATCCGAGGTGGCTAAGATTATATTTTAATTAACAAGAGCAAATGGAACATGTTCAATAATTGTTGATTACCACTGATTTTGGATCTTCTGATGTTTCCTAGATATTGATGAATGCCACGATAAGGAAAAATATGTCTGCCATGGTGATTGTGTTAACACTGTAGGGAACTACAGTTGCACTTGTCCACTAGGAACATTTGGTGATCCTACCAAAGAGGGATGCATCTCTGATAATATATATATATATATATATATATATATATATATATATATATGAGGGATTAGGGTTTGAGTGGATTTTTAATTGGCCCAATTACTTATTTAATGATTCTTTAATCTAGGCCGTCCATTTGACGTGATGAGGATTTGAGGTATTACACTTAATCTTATCCATGCATCCTATTCAAACTTATCCCTGCAAATTGTTATCTGATTCAAACTTTATATAAAGATATTTTCTTTCCCTATAAACAATATTCATCCCTCTTTTCACAATCTCTCATCTTTCTCTTTCTCCCGTCGTTTCTCATTGTTTGTGATCCACAACCCAAACACTAGTAGACGAGAATCTAAGGTTGTGCAAGAAGACTAAAAGAAAACTAGGAGGAGGTAACAGGTTCAAGAAGAAGGAGAGGTATGTGAGTTTATTTGAATTCACTTGGATATGAACTGCTTAATAGAGTAAGGCATGCTAAGATTTATATGATCATAGACATTTTTATGGAAGATGTTGTTCCTTTTTCCGTCCAAATTTCATTGTTATTGTTATTAAAAATTGAGATAGGTTCCCGTTGTCCAAAAAGTATGAAAAAAGTTAAGATAGCCTTAAAATCTAGTTTTCATAGAAACAAGAATTGACTCAATTGAAGTCATAGATACAAAGTTATTAACAAAATACCAACTTACTCCCAGACTATCATGGATAGCAGCGAGACAGATTTATAAAATCTGTCACAAATAGTGTTAAATAGATAAAAATATAATATTCTAAGGTTAGATAGGCTTGATTGTTATCTCATCAAACCAACTAGAGTTTGCTTGAAAATGATATTTCTAGATAAAGTTAAAATCATAACAACCTTCAGCTATAGAAGACCAAGTAGAAAATTTAATGACTGACATTGTCATGATTATTTGAGGGATAAGTTAATATAAATAAATTTTAGGAATTTCATATGTGAAACTCTAAGATGTCCTCTTTATAAGTCCATGCTATAAGTCAATGTAACCTAAACCCAGTCACATAGGGTGCAATTTTATAATTGCCCTAATTGTTTTATTTGAAAATTAATCGACTTTTTGACCTCTTTCTACTGCCATTTGTATTAATTAAACTACAAAGATTTTAGGAATTTCATATGTGAAACTCTAAGATGTCCTCTTTATAAGTCCATGCTATAAGTCAATGTAACCTAAACCCAGTCACATAGGGTGCAATTTTATAATTGCCCTAATTGTTTTATTTGAAAATTAATCGACTTTTTGACCTCTTTCTACTGCCATTTGTATTAATTAAACTACAAAGATAGTTAAATAGGCTTATAAGATAAAAGCCGAAAACTATCTTTACACTGCTAATTCTCAGTTTTCAACTTTTATCTTATTAGTCTATTTAACTATCTTTGTATTTCAATTAATACAAATGCCAACAGAAAAATGTAAAACAGTTGAATCATCTTTAAACAAAATAAATAAGAGGGCAATTATGAAATTGCACCCTATGTGACTCGAGCTAGATAACATTGTTACTTGGCTAATATTACGGACTTGAGATGAAACCGATTTCTTTTACAAAGAGGACATCCTAGAGTCTTGAATATGAAATTCCTAGAATTTATTTATTACTTATTTATACCTCAATAACCATGACGACGTGAATCATTAAATATTTTATTTGGTCTTCTATAGTTGAAGTTTGTTATAATTTTAACTTTATCGATAAATATCCTTTTCAAGCCATTCTAGTTGCTTTAGAAAGATAATAATCAAGTCTATCTAGAACTAAAACATAATATTTCTATCTAGTCAATACTATTTTTGATAGATTTTATAAATCTGCCTCGTTGTTATACATGCCAGCGTGAGAGCATTCGGTGTTTTGTTAATAACTTTGTATCTATAGTTTCAACTAAGTTAATTCTTGTTTCTAAGAAAACTAGACTTCAAGGGCTATCTTAATATTTTTCATAATTTTTGGATGATCGAAACCTATCTAAAATTTCTTAATAACAATAACAATGAAGTTTGGACAAAAATAGGAACATCTTTCTTAAAAATACAGTGAATGCATATAAAGCTGAGCATGCCTTAATTTATTAAGAAGTTCATATCCAAGTGAATTCAATTAAACTCACGTACCTCTCTTCTTCTTGAACATGTTACCTCCTCCTAGTTTTCTTTTAGCCTTCTTTCACAACCTTAGATTCTCATCTATCGTGGACCGTAAGATAATGAGAGAGAGGATGGTAGAAAGAGAGAGATTGTGAAAAGAGGAGGGATGGATCTTATTTATAAGGAAAGAAAGTCCCTCTAAATAAAGTTTGACTCAAATAATAATTTGTAGGGATAAGTTTGGATAGCATTAAGACTCTCTAAGAATGATTTTGTATGTGATTATGACTTTTTAGGGATAACTTTGCATGTAACTAGAAGTCCATGGGACTAATTTGAATAAGATTAGGACCTCTCAATTGATTAGAAAAAGTATTGGGATAACAATTTGATTATGACTCAAATACTTATTTTTTTTCTAATCAATCCTATATTCGCTTATATATTATCTTCTTTATTTTCCTTTTCTTTGATTTGGGCTGGGCATTACATCTAAGGTTCCTCAGCAAGAGATGGCAATAAAAGTTTTCCACTTGACAAATCAGAGACAACAAGTGTATACAAAGGATGATTCACATAGTATGCAATATAGGAAGCAAAAGTCCAGTAATAGGCACAATTCCTGAAAAAAATTGAGAGAGGTGAAGTTGCATGGCTGAATATGTAGACAAAGAAAGTTTTTATTATGTGCTAGAAGTAATGAAGCACCAGTAATACATCACATTCGTCTGAACAGGATGCATACTGCATTCACTCTCATAACCGAAATACTTGTACACAGATGAGTAGTAAAAAATAGGGAAGATGAACAAAGGACCCATATATTCCCAGAAAAAGAGGGTGTTGTACAGTACTTGTGTTCCTAAATCCTTGAACACTATTGTCAACAATAACAACAAAGCCTTATCCCACTAGGTGGAGTCGGCTAAGATGTCTATCACAATCCTTGAACACTACTGTCAAATTGTTGAAATTTCCATCACAATACTCTGAAAGTTTTTAGGGTGATTCAGAACCACTGGCTTCCCCTGGAAGTCTCGAACCCAGGCTGCAGAGGAAGAGTAAGAAGCTGTCTAGAAGGATAGTACTTCTTGGCTACCAATTGTGAGCTATAAGTTAGGAGTAAATGACACTCTACCAAGCAAAGAAACACAAAACTTTGTGCAACNAGAGTAAGAAGCTGTCTAGAAGGATAGTACTTCTTGGCTACCAATTGTGAGCTATAAGTTAGGAGTAAATGACACTCTACCAAGCAAAGAAACACAAAACTTTGTGCAACGCCCTTACGTAAATCTAAGCAATTGACAAATGAAATCTGGGGTCGACAAATAAAACAAAAGACAATCTTCACGAAAATTAGTACCAAAAACAGTAAGAAGAGATGTGAATCAGAAACACAAGATAAAACCAAGTAACAATATTTGGCATGTTGATCTTTGCAGTTATGGATACATGTTCCAAATTATAGCTTGCATAACATAAATTAAATGTCATGTATGTCACAGATCTAATGTCAAATTGGATATCTTATAGGGATGGATTGAAATCCAGACGATAATTGACATAAAATAGTTTGAGTTAATATGGCAATGTTTTTTGAGAAGGATCAAGCAAAGTTGAAAAACCTATCATCACCTTTGTATAAAAAAGGAATAATTTTTTTGACACAAAAATCATATAATCACCTAAATAATGCAACATGTAGTAGCATTAGAATATGGAACCATTGTATATGAAAGCCATGGATATATTGATCTGGGATTTATGACCATGAAGACACTCCACACTAAGTGTCTTGACCTGCATGAAAAACTGTTGAGTCAAAAGCTTCTGCTGATTACAAATATCTAGTTTTTTATTACTATCCACAAAGGAAAAATCCAAGCCTAAGATGAGAACTACATATTATAAATACAGAATTTAGGAGTTTATTTTTGGTTAATTTTCTTATCAGGTGCATTCATCCATTGAGTAGGTTAATCATGTTATTTTTATTTGAATTAATTAGCTGCCCAAGTCTTCGATGTTAATCGTTTAGTTAAGCATGAGAAGCAAGGAAGGAAACTACTGAAATGAAACTTTGGATTGAAAAAAAAGAAGAAAAATCTCGAACGACTTATTTCACAGGTCGTAATAAAGGTGCAACGGGCACCCAATTACTTGTGTTTTACTCAAACTAAGTAGGCAAGTGAGAGGAGCGGAACGATGGCCCCCTCGTGCGCGCGTGCACATATCCGTGCGCATATTAATAGAACAAGCGCGTAGCATGCGCGTTTATAGAACCCGCATGCGTCTGTCGGTTCCCTCCCTCATTTTGTCGGTGCCCTCCCTCACTCATATGAACGTTAACCCCCTAGCCCCCTCTGGGGGATGTTAGCTACA
>LTAE01012044.1:2566-24120 GCA_001647135.1 Pontederia paniculata | reverse complement strand
TTGAATTGTAGATGTTCCTTGGTTGAATGACTCTACAGCTGACATCCAATGGATCACTCTTAATCTAAGAAAAATGGAAAAAAATACATGAAGATCATAACCTTATATTGCTATGAGAAATAGAAGAAGTAAAGGATGCTATTATTTTGCACTCATAGCTCAAGTCAGAGCAAGAGGGAGTTAGTACAAAAAAGAACAAAACTGAAGGATTCCTTATCACATGTTTAATAAATAAAAAAGTACAGAGTTCTGTATTTTAGTCAAGAGAGAACTAATACCGGACTGCTCATCCCAATATGTGACTCATAAATACGTAAAGATTTGGGAGCTTTCGGTTGAGGATGCTGAAACACATACTTCTCCTGAAAATAAAAAAAGAGAAAGTAACTACTGAAATGGTATTCTCTTATACGAGATTGTAAGATACGCATTAACATTTCTAATATTTTAATATAATTATAATATTAAGCTAGAAAAAGGAAGATGTGCACCAATAATTTGAAAGTTTTCCATTATAAATTCAATCTTAGGGTGAGAAACAGTACCTCTTCAGGAGGATCATAGTATATGCCATTGTAGGGTATTTCACCTGGTGCTTGTACTGAGAACTTGATCCAAGCAGGAATAGAATCCTTGATGCCGGATGGAGTATCCATATGTATCTATTATGCAAATTCAAGTGCCAAGTTACATTAGATAAGTCTAGCCTATAAAAATGTCTATTCGTTATGTGTTGACTTATAATATTGGTGATTTTCCACCTTAAGAGGAAAGTCATGAACATATAGGAGCAAACTTTTTCACCATATGCAGTGTAACAACATAAGAAACTGAATAAAAGAACAATGACATACCTATAAAAGAACTCAAATGAACCAAGGTATATAAACAGCACAATTGAATATAATCCATTATTTAACACTGAGAAAAGAGTTGTACCCATTTCCCCAAAACAAAAGAGAAGCTGAAATTATAATACCACATCAATTAAAAAACACAAAATTAAATACCTTTACACGAGAGCCATGAGGGATAGCAGGTGTTCCATCAGCATTATTAGGTAGAAAGATCTCCCAAACACCNATACCACATCAATTAAAAAACACAAAATTAAATACCTTTACACGAGAGCCATGAGGGATAGCAGGTGTTCCATCAGCATTATTAGGTAGAAAGATCTCCCAAACACCGAACTCATTCTGAACATGACATATTGTTAATTGTCAGCACAAAAACAAAATGGTTATGGCACCGCATAATTTTGAACATAAGAGTTTGCATCTAAAAAAGTTCATTAATGAAAGAAATGGAGAAAAGGAGTCTAAATTTGGCACTCCTACAAATGATTCAAAAGTTAAAAAAGAGCATATAAAGCATGCTGCCCATACTAAATTCACATTATTGCAGTGTTAGGCTTTTGGCCACTTGAGATTCCATGTGCATTTTCCAAAACAAAATAATGATATTTGTTTCTTGTTGCAACCATAATAAGTTAATTTTTCGTCAGGAAGGAACCAAGAATCTCACTTCTCACCCAAAAAAGACATTAATATGAAGGTAACAAAACATAGCTTTAAAGTGCAATGAAATTTCAGAATGAAAATGGAGTAGTCATACAATTATGAATTTGTTCTACACATAAATTGGTTTTAACAAGGATAACAAAATTTCAAAATGGCTTGACTTACACGGGTCATGACGTCCGCATTGGGGTTCCAATTGTTAAAGTCCCCTACAAGTGCTGCTGACTAACAACAGTAAACAAACAATTGTTGCTCAAGAACCAATGCATGTAAAAATGTAAGTGATTAAAAAACCACTTCATAACAAGTTGCTAGATGAAAATTTTACTTTAAAAAAAAGAAACATATTAAATGAATTGCATTAAATGACATGTCCATAACCTGCCAACTGCCAAATCAGCTGTTCCTCGTGATGATCAAGAAAAGTACAACAGTTACTCCAAATATAATGTCGGGAAATAAAAGAAAGAGTGCAGATTAAAGATAAGAATATGCCGTGAATATAAAAAAAGAAGCAGAACTTAAATATCTGAATAACCAAAATATATATAGTAGGAACTCCAGATGAAAACCACAAAACATGTCTGTCATTTTAGTCATTTATGCTTACATATACAGTTTGTTGTAACAGATATACATACATATGAAATAGTATGTTTTGATCCAGCATAATCTAAATAGTATGTTAGTAAATAAAGGCACTTACAAACTTTATACTTTAGGTATTGGAAAGAAAGATTGTTAGGATCGAGATCCAAGATTATAACAGAGTTGAAGGATCAAGGATTGATCAAGGATCATGAGGTTTTATGAAAGCTCTTACACGGATCATAAATATCCTATGAACTACATTGCAAGATCGGAAGGGGGCTAATTGTGATAAGATTGTAAAAGATCAAGACCTTGACAATCTTGCTTAAAAGTAACTGATTACATATGATAATGTCAAACATGTGGCAACATAACTTAAGTTACCTTTTGGAATAAATATATTACATATATATGCTCCACATATAGAAACTAGTGCCTGTTAGACCTTATTTTGCCAAATGAAAGAGAATGAAGCAAAAGATGGAAAGAAAAAAATAAAGTATATTCCAATAGTTTGCCTCATCATTCTCAAGTTTGTTACCTGATAGAGAAACGCCTAAGTTGATCAATTTAGTAATATGAAATTTTTTATCCAGATATCAAGATATACTCATTATCAAGGAATTCATTCTATCATTTTCAGATATTATAATTTTTTTATATGAATCAAAAACTAAAATTCCACAAAATAAAATATCGGAAAACAAGTAAAGAACAATATACAAATATTTTATCACAATATGGATCAATTATAAGATTGCACATAATTGTTTTTCACTTTTTTAGATATTCCTTTACATAAAAGATATTGATATGTATTGTACAGAGTACCCAAGTACAGGGTACCTGATACACACGCAATACAAGTACATGAAAAGATTCGAAGTACGCATGCTTCACAGCTTGTTTGTTTGTCAACAATTTTTTTGCATTTCCCTATCTAGCTTAAGATTGCATACTACTAGGAAATTGAAGAGTTTGCTCCATAATATTAAAAGAAGAAGGCATAAGAAATGATTTTCTCACATGTAATAACTTAAGTAAAATGTTTTCAACTTCCATAGGTGAACTATTTGAACAAACAATTTATCACAATAACGAAGAAGGTACCACGAGTTGGTTAAAATGGAACTATGTGATTGAGAAATAAGGAAACAGATGACAAAGTTTATCATGAAAACATAGATATGTGCAATGACAAACCATGAAGGAATATAAAACACAGGTGACTCGTAGTCATAACTTTAACATGGAACTCTAGTACGGATTCATCTCAAAAGTAACAAATCTGCATTAGCATCAAAGATTTAAGGATGTTCTGATAAGAATATAATCATAGTATACTATACTCAAATATCTCCAGCAAAGACAATATAAAAGAATATGATTATACATTTACAGAGAATCAAATAACAAGAAAAATATATCGCTGAAATCACTGAAACATACCTTCGCGCCAGGGGCCCATTCACGATAGGTGATGCCTTCAGCACTGAAATAAAATATTGGAAATTTTACCAACCAGATAACTCAAACCTAAACCTTATGCTACATAAACTAAGAAACAAAAACAACAATGAAAATATAATGGTCATTACATATTATTAGAAGTTAGACTAGAATATAACAGCACCACAATATAAAATATGATAAGTGAGGTGGAGAAAAGAATGTATACTAACATCATGATGTGTTTTCATTATTTCTTTTCAGTATATTTTGGTATATATGATTTGATACTTTTGACAAGAAGATAACTGATTGACCAGATAAAATAGAAAAATTAGATAAATAACCTCATTACATAATCATTCCGAAGAGATAGGAAAATGATGAATTACATTTTTGAACTAGAACTATTTGACATACTAAAAATCATCGAACAATTCCNTTACATAATCATTCCGAAGAGATACTATTTGAATTACATTTTTTGAACTAGAACTATTTGACATACTAAAAATCATCGAACAATTCCACCATACTAAAGATTAAAATGAATACATGTACTACTCACACAAAGATATCCATGTACCTTGCATGAAAATGGTTTTTGGTCAAATATATAAAGTAAATGACTTAGCAACAAAAGTAAGACAATGAAATGAAAAGTCAAACTGCTACTTATCTTCAACATGAAATATCCATAATATATCTAATACTCTAGTATATAAGCCACTGCAGGAATACTGACAGATTAGCTTAAAAGGTGCAAGATCTAATGTGATCATAGAGTAATTGCTGCTAAAAAAAATTCGTCGAGTTTACACGAAACAGCATGAAACCTTTACCTGCGAGTAAAACCGAATTTCTCATAGCCACGGGAAAATGCATCTAAACCACCTTCATTCTTATCAATTAGTTCTCTCATCTTCTTGTACTGACTGAATCTGTAGGTGAAGTAAAAAGTATTACAGATACACACAGCTCAATTGAGAAAGTCATTTAATTGGTATTTTTTTTGGTTGGTATAAAATTTTATAAGTTATCCTTCTATATTAATGAAAGTTTATCTCAACCAGGTAGACAAACCTGACGCTGCATCTAATATGTTTTTATGTTTTTAAGGGAATATCTTTCTCTTTCTATAGGCATGATGTTTCCTCTAAGATCAGAGGAAAGATCATTATTTAACAAATAAACACATAAATTCTGATAATGTTATATCTTGGAAGCCTGTTGTAATTGGCAAAAGTGAACTTGGGCATACTTGGAACCAAGTTGCAAAATTAAGGTTTTGTTTATCTTTCTATTTTAATCTCATTTACAGAGTTAATACAAGTATTAGTCATGCTCCCAGAAGTTGATTCTGAATTATCTCCACAATCATGGGTTGAAGAAAACAGAAGAAAGAAATCAACCAAGGCGAACCACCAAAATTAAGGTCCTTTACAAACTAAATGTATCGAAAGATGTGCCCCTAAGTAATCATTCCAGAGCATTTATAAAGACCACAAAACAAAAGAGGAAACAAAGTGCAGAAGGAAATGCATATCTAAATTTCTTCCAGGAAATCCTATCAACGTAAGTGCTAATGTTTTATGTCATTGAATTATGTACTTGTAGACTGAAGTACCATCAACAAACAGAAGCATTTTTTGCCAGAGAGAAACAAGAACCTACCGATAATCAAGATGTGCCTTGTGACCAAGTAGATGAGGGTCAATTTCGTATATTCTTTGTCCACTGCCAGGTGGAGGGATGCGTCTTGGTTTCTCTTCTGCTTCTTCTGTAGATTTCTCTTCTTTTTCTTCAACAGAGATTGATGTTTGTGCCAGTTCTGTCTCAACTTTATTCTCAGTTACCTGGACACAATAATATCTTTTACAAAACTGGTTATGTAACATGATTATCGCATGTTAAGATATTTCTCCTTTACTTTTGTCATGATGGTCACATCATCTACTTTGGCAGATGTTGGTGTCTGTGTCTGCTTACTCTCAGCTTCATTCTTAATGGATGGAGTAGTTACCTGAAAAACAAAACGGTTTTTGAAACTAGTTATGCAAGGATGAGAAACATAAAATTTTGAGAAAACAAAAATTGTGAAAAGAAAAATGGCACTTGATCACAAGCTTATCAGTATCGCGATTGAAATCGTAAACTCGTACAAGTTTAAGAGTCTACACCCTAGAAACGAGTTAAATCGTAGTAGAATCGTAATTTGTGGTAGACTCGGTAGATTCGCGAATTGACTCGTTAGAATCGTTGGAATCGGTTGAAATCGAGAGTCTACTGTTGAACTCGTAGAATTAATATTTTGGACAAAAAATTAAGATTCAATAAGTAATTTTTAGACAAAAAGGTAAATAAATGCAAAATATGCATATTTATGATCTATTAATCCGAAAAAGTTGCAAATCCTCTTGAATCATGATCTTAAATTATGATTCGTTGGTCTTAATAATGAACTAATTTTGATATATTATCTTTTTTTTTCATTTTCAGTCAAATTTTATTTTTCGTATATTGGATCCTAACCCTATGAGCCATATGACCTTGTGGATCAAATTAATATAGTTAATATGTTATATTTTTTAATTATGAATGTGGATTATAATAAAATTACTATTATCAAAATTTTGATTGTTGAAGTATTTGAATATTTGAATGAGTGATTGTATTAATTAAGAGTTAAGATTAATGAGAATATATGTTTTTATCATTATAAGAGAACATATTAGTGGTTATATGATCTAAGATATCAATATTTATTTTATGTTATATAATATATTAATCATTTTATAATAAGTTTATTTGGAACATAAACTCTACGATTTTACGATTCGATTTTACGATTCGATTTTACGATACGAATTCACGAGAGGGAAAACGAGTTTACTTAAACTCTCGATATTGACAAGCTTGCTTGATCATAGCTACTCATTTTTCTAGATCATAGACCACATGGTGATTACTGTCTATTGAAATCCATGGTATCACAAGGACATCCACGGGACTTAAGACACAAAACATGGACTAATCTCTCAGGGAGAAACTGCCTCATTTTTTCAGAATAGAAGAACCAAAACACATAGCAAAGTGAGGATACATAACCTGAATTAGCATCATAATTGTACAAAGATAGAAACTTTCGTGTTAATTTTATATCCTTGTTGTTTTAGAGAAAGTATGTTGTGTTTCACGAAAACAAACAATATAAAGCAACTTGAGAATTACCTTCAAATCATCAGAAACTGGTTCAGGATTAGTTATTGGATCAAAGGACGATGGGATGTCATCACTTTGGCTTCCTGGAACAAGGACTTTTCCGGATGCAGCAACAGTTACAGATGAAGGTTCTATTTCATAGGAAGTTCCAGTAATTCATGAAGAAGATATCTTATGAGCACTAAAAAGTGAAGAAAGAAAAGACTATGCAAGAAACAAACTAGCAAATATAGAGAAGCAGAAAATCTGTAACACTAGTTAATGATTCAATGAGATAGTTAGAAGTTGTAAAAGAAAACCAGATGAACAGGCAGCAATAGACACTCCAAACTACAACCTCATGGAACCCATCAGTTACCCAACAAAATTTACAACTTTATTTTTAGAAATTTTGCTTGTGATGCTCATTTCTGTATCTGCTTTGACCTTAAGCAGAATTGAAGATGAATCCAAAAAATAATTAAGAAACATAAAGGTACACTTCAGGTTGAGGTCATCTACATCAATATGATAACTAATTAACTATGTCTGTGCATCTATCAGAAACCTATTGAACCCACTTATCAGTATTTATGTTTTCTCCACCAATAATATGTTACCATGACAAAATAATGGAGTTTTATATTCATTTGTTACTAATATCATTATGTCATTTAATGGTGCATGAAGCTTCATGAGAAGGTTTTCTTGAATCAGTATAAGAGGCATCCCATAACAGTAAAGATACTCTTGGGTATTTTCTGGTAAAAAACTCTACCGCGTTAATTAATAGAGTTCAATGAATTCTTTTGCTTTCCACAAGACATATTGTCAAGCTACCAAAATGATGCTCCCAACTCTTTCTTCCATGTGTAATAAAATGTATGCAAGCAAAACCCAGCCATTTTATACACAGCTTGATCTAAGTGAACTTCCACTAAAATCAAATAAAGCAATCTATGACCTAAATCACCACGAGTGTGTGGGATAATATATGAAGCAAACAACGCCATTCGAAAGCAGAAAATAGATCTTGAATGTCATTTTTTTTCCTGTTGCAGAAAAAAATATTTAATTTGGTCGCAAAGTTCCGTCAGGTCCTAAGACATGGTCGCTAAAGATGGAAAATCAGGATACAGAACTTATAATTGCTGACAAAAAATAAAGATATCAGGAAAACCATTTGTTAGTTTCAGCAGATGTTGTGCACAATCACTAGTGTATCTGGCAGTTTCAGCAGATGATGCCATGGATAAAAAGTTCATATATGACGACGAAAAAAATCATAACTTCATCATCAGATGTATAACAACGTTCTGGATTTGAATATGTTGGATCTTTTACAAAGAAGTGCTCCTAGTAACAAGTAGTAAAAAGAATGAACAATGGAAATAGCAACTGGTGTCACTATATAGAAAAATAACAAAGACAGAGGAAGCTACATCATTAATCACAAGGAATAAAAAAAAAAAGCAAGTACGAGACACACACACAATAACAACATGACTAACAAAGATGAAAATAGCAGAACAAGAGCGCATTGGCTTCAAGGAAGAACAAAGAGCTGAAGAAGAATGCATCAACCAATCGACTCACCCGGGAAAGGGCCCTTCATTTTCTTGATCAAGAGGAAGGACAGATTGGCGCTGCCCTGACTCCGACCGCCGCCGCGATGCCCGGATCGCCACGACGACGTCAGCGGAGCCGACGCGGAAGGAAGACGAACTCCGGCGAACGCGAATGCCATAGTAGCACGATCCTCGCAAGCTACAGGGGAGAAGGAGAGAGCCCAGTGGTCTTCACCGGATCCGAGAACGAGAAAGTTAAATATCTGAGGGGGGTTCTGGAGAGCAAAAGAAGAGAGCGGAGAGAGGAGAGAGAAAGTAGAACAGAGAGAGGGAGGAGGAGGATAGAGAAAGATGGAGACGTGAGGATCCCAACGGAAGGGACTACGATTTGTTGGTGTTTAAAAAGTAGCAGGTGGCGAGGTAAAGATGAAAATAGCAGAACAAGAGCGCATTGGCTTCAAGGAAGAACAAAGAGCTGAAGAAGAATGCATCAACCAATCGACTCACCCGGGAAAGGGCCCTTCATTTTCTTGATCAAGAGGAAGGACAGATTGGCGCTGCCCTGACTCCGACCGCCGCCGCGATGCCCGGATCGCCACGACGACGTCAGCGGAGCCGACGCGGAAGGAAGACGAACTCCGGCGAACGCGAATGCCATAGTAGCACGATCCTCGCAAGCTACAGGGGAGAAGGAGAGAGCGCAGTGGTCGGATCCGAGAACGAGAAAGTTAAATATCTGAGGAGGGTTTCTGGAGAGCAAAAGAAGAGAGAGCGGAGAGAGGAGAGAGAAAGTAGAACAGAGAGAGGGAGGAAGAGGAGGAGGAGGATAGAGAAAGATGGAGACGTGAGGATCCCAACGGAAGGGACTACGATTTGTTGGTGTTTAAAAAGTAGCAGGTGGCGAGGTGAGAGAAAGAGAGAGAGAGAGAGAGAGAGGAACACTCGTGGAGAGGAGAGAGATAGGGAAGTGGGACCCTGCGGGGAGATGTCTTGAAGCATCCGCGCGAATGGCGTGGGGTCGCGTGGGTAATTTAATGGACGGTTCACGTAGCACATCCTAAAATTCCTAATAAGATACCCCCTCCTTCTATTTGCGGAAAGCCCTTCGGCTTTTTCTTTTCCTTCTTGCCATTTGTTACGTTTGTAACTTTTTTGTTGTTAAAATTGCTCTTATATATATATATAGGTGATACCTATTTAAACAGATAATATCGTACTATTTATTTTAATAATGGTAAGATATTTGATATACGATAGATTTAACAATTTATAATAAATTATTTTAAAAAAAAATTTATATCCACTTTATATTTACCTATGATTGTTATGAGAAGTAGCATCTTCATTTTTTCATATATATATATATATATATATCAATTTAATAGAGGTGTTTCACCGATTAATAATTTATTTTTAAATTTATAATTTATATTAAAAGAGAGGAGAAGAAAAAAATAAGGCAACGACTTTGAAACTTTAATTAAGTAATTTTAGATTATTTTAATTTAAACTATAAATTTAAAATAATAATTAGTCATATGAGTAAAATACATGTTCATCTTCGTTAAATTATATATATTATGTATGTACACCAAAAATTTAAATCAAATATAAATAAATACGAAAAAGTTATATTTTGTGTGTGTGACTGATGATAATTGCAACCCTAATATGAACAGTGACCATTATACCATAGCGTTCATAAGCATGCATTATTATTCAAAATAATGAAATACTAATACAATATCACATAATATAATGGCTGGTCTTTTTTTTTTTTGTTTGGTGTTCGGGATTATTAGTATTCGACTAATTCGATGTGGAACGGGTGACGACGAAGGAAAATCCTGCCCAAAGTGGCGACTCTAAGACTCGAACTCGGGGTTACTAGCTCCTTCGTCCCTCACAAACCCGTTAATTATCAGTGTCAACCAATCTTAATTTAATGACTGGTCTTTTGTTTAACCTAATCCTGTAGATTTTATTTTCGATAATTTGCGCTTATATAAATTTAGAGTCAACATTGTGAAAGTTCCAACATATCTTTAATCCAAAATAAAAATTCAGCAAAATTACAAATAAATAAAATAGTATTGATATCTATATATACTTTCTTTAGGGTTGTATCAATCAATCAAAAATATCTACGAGAGAGTACAAAAATGTGGGTACCCTGGTCACTGTTCAACGTATATGAGAGAATCGGTGGTCGAACAATAATCAAAATTGAATATTCACACGATATCTTTCACCTGCGATTACGACACAAGTGGAATATGCTGTTGCAATATACTATGCTTCTTATTTATTTTTTTCAAGTATTTATATTATTTCCAAGGATTTTATAAACACATGATAAAAAATGCTGTAAACCGTTTTGAGACCAACCAAAAAGATGGTTTGATATCATTTAGGCATTCCCTACATTACGATAAATGATCACGACATCGACTCGAAAGGAAAACCTTATCAAGTCGTTTAGGTTGCCATGACAAACATATGACGTTAAGTAGAGACCATTGTTAGAAAAAGAAAACTAAACTGAGACCAATTTATACAACAAGGTGGAAACCAGCATTCTACCCTACAATCGAACTCATGCATCATCTCACCACAAATTACAAGTACTTAGTTATATGGCATGACCTTTTGGTTTGATTTTTCTAACAGAGCTAGCTCTAGCTGCTCTTCTTGAGTTCTGGCTAATCTTATTATTGTGTGGAGAAAATGACAAGATTACAACCTCAGAGATGCCTCGTAATGGAATCAGTATCTCGTATGATGGTCTTGGAAGGAAACACAATGGCAGCAACTGGCAACCGCTCTAACCCGCCACCCTCATCGATGATGAATCGAAGGCCTTCCATGTGAAGTTTCCCGTGATGTCCACTGATGACAATAGTTGGTGTTGCAGAAATCTCCTGAAAGATGTACCACAATAAAGTAAAGGGAACTGCTTATTTGCACGTAAAAATAATAATTAGCTTATTAAGTAGAATGATCAATGATTATCTTATTTTTGTTAAGATATTTATCTCAGTGAAAATCAATTGGTATCTTTGAGTCAGCAACTTCTTATCATTTGTTGTCGAAGCTAAACACTAACTGAAGTTATAGCCTTCATCAAGGTGAAAAGTTGTGTTTTGCTGAGATAATGCATACGGAAGATTGTAGTTGCAATTTCTTATTTCTTATGCTAATAAAGATGCCACAGGGTTAATAAGAAGAATTTGAGGTAAATTTCACATTTAAATTGGTGCTGCAGGGCATACATAACACATAAGAGCTTATAGGAGAAGGCTATGCCAAATAGATCTTCGTCCTCCTCATGGTAAAACTATCATGCTTTAATAGTATGCATAGTACACAAAATCGAGCTCCCAATGTGTGAGCAGTAAGCACGCTCAATTGTAGTATGCACACATTTACTCACAGAAACTACAAAGTTTCTTTTTTTCGGTATTACAAATAAGGCCAAAGCCAAGTTTAGAAAAAAAAAGAAACTACAAAGATTTAAGTACAGAAAAATCATACACAATGACTTCAATGAGGAACTTATATTAAGTAGGGACTTTCCACTTCAAAGTGGGCCTAGCATAGTTTGGTATCATAAAATTACTTTACATCTAGTGCATTAAGCATCATATCTAACAAGATAATCAGGTTTGTAATCAACAACCATCAATTCCTACATATAAATGAACACGCTTCATACTTCATAGACCATGTGTCTGTGTGGGGCACCAACAAAACCATCTTGTTTTATTAGTTGTGTTTTCAGACTACGACATGGTTGTCGCCAAAAGTTCTTTTTCTCTTTGAGTAGAAGTGAACCAGAAGTGCCCAGTGGAGAAGAAAACCTATGCCCCCTTCCAAAACTAAAAGGTTGTGGTTCCCCCACAAAGACTAATTAAATGTTTAAAAAGTTGTCCAGTTATTTCGTCCAGTACCATGAACCAAAGGCCAACATTCCCAGTATTGCTGAGAAATTTTTCATATACATAATACTCTTTTCCTTGACATATAATTTTACTAACCACAACAAAATAATCGTAATGTTACACATGACAAGAGAGGAGCAAATAGTTTTAATGTTAAGGACACCGAACTTTTAGACGGTCTAAGTTTTTTATCCTAAATTCATCAATTTGTAACATAAAATTGAACATAAACTAAACAAAACAAGTTTTTGCTAGTAATTGAACATGATATTAGTTCCTCACTAACTCAACGGAAAAAAATAAGAAAAGATAGTATGATTCTGTAGTACCTTCGGTATTTCCCAGACATTTTTCCTTCCACTTAAACACTCCACCTTCGGCACTCTCGTATCCCTAGTCCTCAATAGTCTTAACTGCTCTTCGAACCCTTTTGATTTTTCCAACCCAGCATGAACAGCAATCATATTGTAACGAATGGGTCCTTCTGGGCTGTCGATCCAGATATCATCCTAAAATTGTGTCAAAGCCAAAGAACAAAATTTACATCTCTTCCACTTTGTCCATCCGAATTAACTTATTTCTCAAGGGCACTAAGCATGTTAAATTTAAGAAATACATACCTCCTCATGAATCCAAACCAACTCGGAAAGAAACTTCTTGTGATCATCAGGGACTGCCTTCGCCAAATCTGTGATAAAAACATAAAATTTACCAAAAACAACGTCATTTTTTATCATTTTCACAAGAACGTGTTCTCTGCTACGAAAAGAAAAAAAAGGAACATATACACATGTTCAGAGTTCCAAAGAAGAAATGGCATTCTTCCTTCCTAAACAAAGATCAAGGACATAAAGTTTTCAACAATTCAGAAATTTCACGAAGAAGAAAAAGCATGTTAAAAGATGAAGATTCACCGGCGGAGCCATGGGGAACGCCGTAGGACTCGAAGGTCGGGCCGGCGTCGTATATCGACCCCTTGTAGGCCATGCCTTTCGTCTGGTTGAAGCGGCCGCGCATGTCGCCGCCCCACCGGCGCCCCTGGACGTGCATCGACTCGTACCCCTCCCCTTTGAACCACCCCTCGCGCTCCTCGTTCACCTCGTACTCCGCCCAGGTGGAGGAGAAGGGCGAGCCGTCGGGCGGTGGGGGGAGGGCGCCGACGAAGGCGGCGAAAGCGAGGTCGTGGTTGCCGCAGAGGAAGACGTGGCGCTGCCGGGGGTAGCGGGCGGGGAGGGAGAGGAGGAAATCGATGACCTCTCGGGTCTGCGGCCCGCGGTCGCAGTAATCGCCGAGGAAGATGACGAGGGCCGTGGCGAAGGCGTCGGTGCCGACGGCGGCCTCGAGGTTGGACCAGAGGGACCGGAGCTTGGACAAGAAGCCATGGACGTCACCGATGCACAACACGGTGCGCCGAGCGGACGACGGCGATCCTCCGGTGTCTCCCATTTGATAAAGAATACGATGCGATGCGGATGGACACTACGACATCAAAAGTTCCCTCCACCGCACGCTCGACTCGATGGTGTCAACTAATTGGACTGTCACGGATGGTGGCTCGTATAAAAATATGGAACACCAATTTCGGTGTCTCACGAGTTAAAAGATCGAAAATTAGTAGCCTCGAGTTCGAACTTCGGAATCATCAATTTGATCAGAGAATACCTCCGAATTAGTCGAGTACTAATAACTCTATACATCGAAAATTTCGAGTATATCAAAAGAAAATTTTATTTTATATTTTTTTTCTTATACTCATTCGTAATGGAACAAATAAATTATGTATACTTGGGGTTATGGCATATATTTTCGAGTATAATGATGACATTTCACATTATTTTTTTTATTATTTTAATAGTAAGAGAACTATGACATACCGTATCCTTTTGTCTTGTGCAATCTGCATCTAACCATTGAATAATGCATCATAAGTTATATATGATTCATATTTAAAAAATAATAATAAATTTGTGACCGCTCCATCTGAAACAGTCTTTATATATGATTCATATTTAAAAAAATAATAACAAATATTTAAAAAATAATAACAAATTTGTGACTGGTCCATCTAGGACAGTCTTTATATATGATTCATATTTAAAAAATAATAACAAATATTTAAAAAATAATAACAAATTTGTGACNTTCACGAAGAAGAAAAAGCATGTTAAAAGATGAAGATTCACCGGCGGAGCCATGGGGAACGCCGTAGGACTCGAAGGTCGGGCCGGCGTCGTATATCGACCCCTTGTAGGCCATGCCTTACGTCTGGTTGAAGCGGCCGCGCATGTCGCCGCCCCACCGGCGCCCCTGGACGTGCATCGACTCGTACCCCTCCCCTTTGAACCACCCCTCGCGCTCCTCGTTCACCTCGTACTCCGCCCAGGTGGAGGAGAAGGGCGAGCCGTCGGGCGGTGGGGGGAGGGCGCCGACGAAGGCGGCGAAAGCGAGGTCGTGGTTGCCGCAGAGGAAGACGTGGCGCTGCCGGGGGTAGCGGGCGGGGAGGGAGAGGAGGAAATCGATGACCTCTCGGGTCTGCGGCCCGCGGTCGCAGTAATCGCCGAGGAAGATGACGAGGGCCGTGGCGAAGGCGTCGGTGCCGACGGCGGCCTCGAGGTTGGACCAGAGGGACCGGAGCTTGGACAAGAAGCCATGGACGTCGCCGATGCACAACACGGTGCGCCGAGCCGACGACGGCGATCCTCCGGTGTCTCCCATTTGATAAAGAATACGATGCGATGCGGATGGACACTACGACATCAAAAGTTCCCTCCACCGCACGCTCGACTCGATGGTGTCAACTAATTGGACTGTCACGGATGGTGGCTCGTATAAAAATATGGAACACCAATTTCGGTGTCTCACGAGTTAAAAGATCGAAAATTAGTAGCCTCGAGTTCGAACTTCGGAATCATCAATTTGATCAGAGAATACCTCCGAATTAGTCGAGTACTAATAACTCTATACATCGAAAATTTCGAGTATATCAAAAGAAAATTTTATTTTATATTTTTTTTCTTATACTCATTCGTAATGGAACAAATAAATTATGTATACTTGGGGTTATGGCATATATTTTCGAGTATAATGATGACATTTCACATTATTTTTTTTATTATTTTAATAGTAAGAGAACTATGACATACCGTATCCTTTTGTCTTGTGCAATCTGCATCTAACCATTGAATAATGCATCATAAGTTATATATGATTCATATTTAAAAAATAATAATAAATTTGTGACCGCTCCATCTGAAACAGTCTTTATATATGATTCATATTTAAAAAAATAATAACAAATATTTAAAAAATAATAACAAATTTGTGACTGGTCCATCTAGGACAGTCTTTATATATGATTCATATTTAAAAAATAATAACAAATATTTAAAAAATAATAACAAATTTGTGACCGCTCCATCTGGGGCGGTCTGCTCTCGTCCATATGGGGCGGTCTGTGACCGCCCCAGTTTTTATTTGCAATCAGTGTTTTTGTGATCCTCCGCTTTTGGCCGCTTGATCGTCTAAAATGACGATTTTGAAACGATCTACACAATTTGAGAGGATCTTGACCGTCCCAAATATGCTATTTTCTTATAGTGAAAGTTGTCCAATTCTTTTGTATGAAGTTATTTTTTATGGACCTGTACTAATGGAATGCACAATAAATCTCTTAAACATCTTCTGGTGCATGTGAACTTATGTCAGAATATACATATTTATCAAAACAATTCATGTTCCCATCTGCTCTCGTGATTGATCATCTTTATGAACTGTGCTATAATCTTTCTTTCACTATTGTTGTCATCTCCTTGCTACTCCACTCGATGACTATAGTATCTTTGTGCACTGGCCCAAAAGCCTTTGCTCTCTGAAGGTCAAAGCCACACGTCTGAGACTTGCAACGACTGATCTTCACATGGCTAAGAAAGTACCTCTCATTACTCTGCAAAAATACAGACAGATGGTCAAGGCTTGCTCTTTTTCAAATGCAATTTACATTTGTATCTGGTGTCATTGTTACTCACACTTGGGCTCTCAAAACCTCCTTCGCAAGCATCGCAAATATCCAATGCCAGTTTCCGGAGCAGCGGGAACTGTAATTTAGCAAAACACAATGTAATGCTCTCTCAGATTATTGAAATTTCATGGATACAAGGGCTTTTTAGTGTAAAATAAAAGTTGACAATGATGTACCTTTAGAACAGCATCATATATAAAATTCCTTCCAATACCTTTCCCCTGTGAGTCAAATATGAAAATGTCAATCCATAAAACAAAGAAATCAGAGCGAACAAGGTTTACTTAGAATGCATGCCCCACCCGAGATGAAACATGATCTTAACCAACTTCATTTGGCTGATGGCCCCAATTGCTTTCCTTATGTATAGAATTTCACTTTTCCGTATAACAAATCACCCTCTCAGTGATAAACAAACCCCTGTTTGTTTTTAGTTTTGTAAAGTAACTCTTCTTGATCTGCCCTCTCAAAAAAAAAAAAGAACGCTTTGTGATCTTGTCCAATAAAAGCTTATACTTACAACTTGAGTAAGAGTTATTCAGGATTTACTGGAAACTATTATAACCTAGCTTTGTCTGAATCAGATTAAGCAAAATAGATACTTCAATTAATCAGCTCTCTGCGTTATACATACAGTTACTAGATGCACAAGTTTATATTTTGATTTTTCACATTTTTTTCAGTCACAATGTTCATATCAAGGTACACCATGCCTAATTGGTGCTTCTGCGGCTTTTCGCTTGCTTTGACAAAGAGGTTGCGTCCACTTCCCAAACCCATGATTCTCAGTCATTGAAGGAGATACTTAACAGTTGCACCAAGACTCACCCTCTAGAAATTGCTTGTGAAAGGAAAAAAATCAGTTCTACATTGTGCAGATCAGGAATAAGTAATATGTTTCTACTCACATTATGCCGTAATAATAGATCTTCAATTGCCTTACAGTTAAAAAGAGAAGAAATTCCATTTGAAGTTATTGCACCACATTCCTGAAAATCAGACAAACATATAATTAGAATTAAAATACATGCTTATTCAAAAGTAAAACTCTGATATGAGAAAATGCAATCAATTGGCCGGTCATAGCTGGTACAAACTCCAGAATACGGATACATGAAACATAGAAAGTATTCAAAGTAAAAGAGAAGTGCTAATCCACCAGGAGTAAAAGTTAAAAATAAAGTAACACGCAAACGCATGTGGTGCACAAGATATGTTCCCAATAATTATTTGAAATGACGCATTGTAATTGTTGACGACTCTTTGAGCAAAAAATATGAAATGGTTACCTGGACCACTTTATCAGACAATAATTAAGATGATTAATCAAGATTCTTTCCAATATTTATTTTTGACAAGAAAACTTAAAGATGAGCATAATCACCAAGAATCAACCTTTTATTACTGGTCAACCTGAGATTGTGCATTTAGTTAATAACAGTAATAGCATAAAAGAGAACCTAGATAATTATGAATTAAAGATCGACTGCTACAAACTTCAGTTTCAAAACTATAAAAAGTCCAGCTATGACAAACCTCCAAATGAACAAAAGTCAAGCATGGCCATCCACGTGAAATGATTTGTTGAGAGTCTACAAATTGTCAGAGTGGAGCAGAAATTTAATATTCTCTGTATTAAATTGAAATAAAACAATAAGTTGACATTGAGATTAGGCGTATGCATAACCTGAGTCAAGAAGTTTGCATCCAGAAAGTGAAAGTTCTACTAGATTCGAGCAATTCTCAGTCAGAATAGTCAAGTCATTATTTGTCATCCATGATGCTACCCATTCCAGCTTTAAGATCCTTAACATTGGCATACTTGTATGAAAGCATGATGAGGTGAAGTCACCAATACATGAATATAACCACAATGTCCGCAAATTTTTCAGGGATTCAAGGATATTCCTCAGCACACTGTCAGAAATTACCTGCAAAACAATGCTATTAGGACAAAGGAAAACTGCACGTGCAAATGGAAAATTAGGATGCAAATGATCAAAGAAAAATATCCAACAATAGTAAACAATTTTCATGAAAATCATATGTAACCTGAAAAATAAGAATCAGTGACTCTAGCAGTTGGCAAATCTGTGGTAGTGCAAACAAAAATTGAAGACCTGGGGACGCCCCAAGGCCGAGAGTTATGCTTCTTAATGTACTCAGGACTCTCAAGAATTCCATTGGTATCAAAGAGAATCCCCATCCAAATGCCACATCCTCCAAGACACGACTCTTTGTTATCTCAGAAAGCAATTCTTTGAAAGAACTTCCCAGGAGAACCTGATCATGGATATTAGGCTGACATAAGCTCTTACAACCAGTAGCTTTCAAAAGTCTAATGCTTCGGTTCCTCCTTACTAAAGATATCAAACCTTGCAATGAAACCTGTACTTTTGAAAGGAAATGGAATGTTAGAAGCAGTCATCTCCAATAATAATGCCTAGTAGATGAAAAATATCCCCACCTATACCAAAATACTTTAGTCATGCAGCTTTTGCAAAACAGAACATTCCACATAGGTTCACAAAGAAAATTCCAAAAACTAGAAAGCATAACAGTGCTTGTCGTTGACCAATAACAAAAGTATAAATTCACTAAAAAACCATTACCATGGTTTCAGAAACATCAAGACTCTCCAATGACGATCCCTGAAATTTATCAAGTGCAACATCATCAAGCAAAGTTTCCCTTAACCATAGAGTCTTCAACAAGTGTGAATGGCTCATAAGCCATGACATAGAACTTTGGTCAATACCTGTGCAAAAAATCAGATCATGCATAAGATGCATCAAAAGAAATTCATTTCTTTCGTGGCTTATCAAGTTGGAGTAATGTGCCTCTTTATTAATCCTATGAAGCAATCAAAGTGGCCTAATTAGTAGGTCGAACTCTCTAATATAGCACAGATAATCTAATATGCAAACTTTTCAAATTAAAAACTTTTGGTTTGTTACACCACGTAAGAGAACAACCAAACTAGGTACCTTTGCAGCCATCTACTTGAAGCTGCTGAAGCCTAGAAGCTATGGTGTTTGAGATGTGATACTGAACTTCAGGAACTCCATAAGGGAATATGCAGTCAGAACAGAGTGTCAAGACAGAATTTCTACCAAAGGATGTGTATGATACAACGAGTGAGTGAATACTGAAGCACTGGGAAATAAACTTGGATATCCCAACATCTGTTAAAAGAGTGCACCCTTTGATGTTTAAGTATGATAAAGAACCACAAAGAACAGATATCTTTGCCAGCTCCACATCTGACAAAAACAAGAATAAGAAATCAGTGATATTCCATAAAAGAGTTTCTGGGCTGGCTAATATAACTTCACCTTTTGTTCCTAGGGGTTGTCATTTGTTAGTGTTCATTACAGAAGTAAAAGATAGTTTATTTTGATTGCTTGATGTGAAATAGAAGCTCACTGAATTAACATTACCATTAATATCATTCCGCCCTTCCAACGTTAATTTTGAGATACTCGACAACGTTGAATTTCCCATTTTACTTGTTGCCATAGTGAACAATGACATATCTTCTGATCTTGCATGACTTGGTTGTTGATATGCTTCACTGCTTGTAGACATAACTGATACTTTTGACGGTATCAAAGAAGTAATATCAACAGTCAAATCAAGTTCAGTGACATGATGTACTTTTTGGATCAAAGAGTGCACATCTTTCATTTTAATTTGTAAACAGTGAGATGCCTTCAAAATGTTTACTGATGGACATGCCATGAGTAACCACTTAATGATAGCATTAACTTGTAATTTTGGACATCTAGAAACATCCACTTCACGTACAGCACTAAATGGCATTGCTCTGGATGATTTCTCAAAGAATTGAAATTGATCTGCACTTCGGCCATCAAGCTTCACACACATATGCATCATTTTCTTTATCGATATTCCATCCATTTCAGGTGGAAACATTGAGAGAAGCAAAAAGGGTGCTGTCACATGCATGCAGCCTGAAAGTATTATTTTCTGCACTCACAGAAGAAGAAACAATGTTAACAACTTAGGAATTGTATCATGACCTGTAATGTGACATGAAATTTGATTAACATGAGAAATTTGAGCTAGAATATACAGAAAATAAAAAAGGTATCTTAAACACCCAACACAATTCATTCAATCGGCTGAAGTTTGGACCCTTCAGTATAAATATCCTAAAATTATGTTAAAAGCAGTACTTTATTGAAGCGATTATAAGAGGATAGGGGCCATAACTCATAATTTCATTTGGTATCTTCCAAATGTATAAAGTCCAGAACATTGTTTAATTATTTTGTCTGTAACATTGTATGATACATGATGTATCCTACCAATTGCTACAGAAGCGAGCAACATTTTTTGTTTGAGAGGGCAGAAGTGAGCAACTTTAGAAGTCACATATCTTCCACGCTGCAGTAGAAACAATCATAGAATTAGATTAGAAATATTTCCTGAGCCAATATGCAACAGGGACAGTTTCTTTCCTTGTTGAGAATAGCTACCAAAAGGATATGCTGGGAGCAACGGAAAATACAGGACAAAAATCAGTGGCTGAAATGTGTATTATCCTGCTGTTATACTACTGTTTTCAAGCAAAAGTAATAGCACAGACATCAAAACTCATTAATTAGCAACTAGTAGCAAAACCCCTTTCCAAAAAAAGCTAGTAGCAAAACAGAATAATTGAAGTTTCTTCCAAAAAAGGTAGATGCTAACACAAAATATTAAGCAAAGAAAGTTATTCAACGAACCTAAATAAAGATCCGAATAATGAACGAAACATGAATGATAACTAGTTACAAGAAAAAAGTCAAATAATAGTAGCATCAGTTAGTGTTACTAATAGATCTACCATCATATGTAGAAAGCTAAAAAAGAAACCTGCAAACTCAAATCTGAAAGGCTAAATGAAAAAAAATATATATCCTAAATATCATACGAATATTTATGTTGTGAGAGCAGAAGATTCAAGAATCATTATTCAGCACTCGCATTCAATTTTTCTACTAATTATTACTATTTGGAGAAAATTATGGAAGACAATACTGCCTACCAAAAGGAATTTCAAGGGAAATATACAAGGAGAACAGAATTAACACCTCAGACTTTTCTGTTAAGCGAATCCTGAAATTATCTAAGTTGTCACTATTAATGGCATGAAGAAGGCTTGACGGACAATCTTTTATCAGACTCGAGAGTGTATCAATAACCTCTTCTGCAAACTGAGGGATCCATCTTCTCAATCCTACAGAGCACAACACTT
>LTAE01012043.1:0-14414 GCA_001647135.1 Pontederia paniculata | reverse complement strand
TAAAAACCTAAATTGATTTATTAAAACTCAGATTTCTTTTATTTATTCATCCAAGTCCAGTGCTCAAGTCATCATTCTGACGCTTCATTGTTAGATCTTTACCATTATTTAATATTTATTTTCATAATCAATAAATTCTTCAAACTCAATGTACCCCTCTCATTAAAATAATGTATTAGATATTGATAGAATAAATTCCTCGTGGGATCGATACTCAACTCATCGTTGAACTATTACTTGATACGACTAGTGCACTTGCTAGCAATTTTATATGCATAATTAACACGCATCAGTGATGGTTGTGTTGGTGGTTGTTGTTGTTGAATCAAAGGATAATTCTTCATATAGCGGTCCTATCTCCCACATTAAAACATTCTCTAGTATCTTTATGACAGGGAAACCTTCCATGTTTCCTACCACATTTTTCATAATTCTGATTGTATGGTGGTGGTTGTTGTTTATGAACTGGTGTCTCATTTCTTTTCTTCTTCAAGTCAAAATGTTTGGGTTTCAATTGTTGAGATGACGAACCCCTCTTTTTATTTCTTTGTTCTTGTTTTGAGTGAAACATTTGTATATCATTTTTCACTAATTGAGTTCTTTCATAAACTTCATCATAGATTCTCAACTTTAATGCTGCGAGTTTATTTCTAATAGTAGACACCAATCTTCTCTCAAACTTCTTAGCTCTTTCAGCATCAGCAGCCATTAAATGTGGTGCAAATCTAGATAGCTCAACAAATTTGGTTTCATATTGATCAATAATATTTTCCTTCTCAAGTTTGAAGAAGTCCATTACTTTTTGGTTATGTGCACAATCTGAAAAATATTTTTCAAAGAAGACCTCCACAATTTTTTTCCAAGTCAAAATAAGATTGTTAACCAAAATCTTAGGTTTAGTTGTCTTTAACCAATGTTCAACATTACCTTCTAACATAAGCTCATCAAAGATAATTATATCCTTCTCATCACAATATAAAGCAGCGAATATCTTTTCCAACTTTGTTATCCAAACCTCAGCTTTAGTTTGGTCGCCAGATGCCCTTAAGCGAAGGAGGCTCAAGCTTTTGGAATTGCTCAATGGGGCACTTGCGACTGCTTTCAAGTTGCTCCACTGTGACTTCATGTTTTTGTTATTATGTGTTGTTTGCATCCTCATTATATTACTAATTTCCTCCAAAGCTTTGAGGACACCATCAAGTCGAGGATCCTGATCTAAACTTTGATTTTGACTCGAGCTCTGATCCTGAGTCGAAGTTTCTCCTCTTGTCCTTGTGGTCCTAGAAATTCAATCAAAGTACATATATTGAGTTAAAAAATATCAAAAATGTCCCCAATTCTTATATAATTCCACAAGGACTCTCTAGACACATATAAACAACATATAGATCAGTAGACCAATCTAGGCAAAGCTAAGTCATCTTAGACATAACAATGCATCTTTAAATAATGAAAATGATCTATTGCTCTGATACCATAACCATCATGACCCCAGATAAAACTTTGATTTGATATGTAAGCGCGACCTATTATGATCAATCAAGTATAATATGACGAAAGTGTATCATAATTCATTTGATCTTTCACATGAATATTATCAGAAATATAATCAAACATATGCAATATAGATATTGATCTCAGAGCAAATCCACATTATTTCATATTTATATATTATATAATAGTTTTCTTAACATAGTACAATTGCATCAACAATGATTTTATTTCATGGATTTCACAACATCAATTTGGTATTAGTTTTGCACTTGGAAAATTGAATGAAGTCAAGTTATAAAATTCATAATAATTAAAAAAACACACAACATATTCTAACTTGTTCTGAAATAATCACAGAAAATTCAACAAGATAGTATTGTTTATTCCATTTTTGTGTTCTCACAGACTGAATGATGTTGAATATAAAATTTATAACTCATGCAATAATTATTAAAATCAAACCATTGCAATTTTAAATGAAACTATACTCCAGATGATGAATTCATATAAAAATCAAAGTGTTATCTTTTCTAAGGAGGTCTCAGAAAATTCAGAAATTTTCTTATATTATGTTTTATCTCCGAATCCTGATAGGTTGTATGATGCACAATGTTCAAATTATAGATTCCACTTTACATAGCTATAATTATAATTTCAATTGAATCTAAAATTAGATTTCAATTAGTCTGTGCATAAAACTGTTCTGAACTCGTTCTACGAATATTATTTATTATAAAATTTGCAATTTAGATCAACCATTTCAGAAAATAGCAAGAGTGGATTATAATCATTTACTCATAACTTTTAATATATTATTTTAAATAATTCAATTTCAAATCCTATGGAAATTAGACTTCAAAGAAATATAAAGAAGAAGTTTTATAATTTTTAGAGGAGTCGAAGATAACAAATTATATTTAGCAATCTTCAGCCTTAGATTTCACTCCAACTAGGGTGTGTTCTACACATAGGTAAATTGGCTTTGTCGTGTTCCTTAATTTAGAGATTGATGATGTATATATGTCTAACTCATAACTAGTAGATTCTTGTTTTAACTGAAATGTGTAGGGTGACACATAGAAAATGAGTTAACCACTTATCTTATTGTAAAAATCCTAGAATTCCTATTAGGTTGATGTTGAACTAAATATTGTAGTTGCTCATTGCTATCTTCTATTTTTCGGACATGAGAGATGCTAGGTAGGTGAGCTGGTGAAAAATATGTGAAATGTTACTTGTTATCCACAAGAGTTACTACCTTAAAAGTCGTCCAAATGATAAAATCATTTTGGACGTGAATTTGATTATTATTACCAACATGAAGTAAATGGCTTAACATTTTTTATGTTTATTTTATTTATTCATTTACTTAAGACATTATATGTAAATAAGAAACTACCCCTTATTTGGATTCAAATAATATATTTATAAAAATAAATTTTAAATAAATCAAAACATAAATTTTGGGCTAAAGAACAAAATCGATAATTTTACATATTTTTCATTTTTGTCCCTTCATTTAACCTAACTAAAACTTCTCCTAAAATTTACTAAAAATTATATTTAATATACGTTAACATATGACAATAATTATCGAAACTTTATTTTTTAAAATTTTAATTTTTTCAAAAATCATATTTTCATGCCTTAATCAGATTTCGCAAGTTTTCAACATATAAAAATTAAAATTAGAATACGCACTTTAACACATATATCATAGTAAATACTAACCACATAAATATACAATTAATATTTTATAATGTCATATGAATTATGTCATTATATCACACATCGATTCATTAATCATTTAACCTAATCTAATTATTTGATTCGAGCGAAACTATATTAGACGATTCAATTAATCAATCAAACTTAAAAATCAAATTAACCAATAACTATAATAAATATTGTTATAAAATATTTTATATCCTAATAAATACATTTTATATGATTTTTATATCGCCTGCACTTAATTCTTTTATTTGCTTAGTACACCATTTTTCTTGATGAATGGTTTCTTACAAATAACATTATCAAATAACTTTGATTTTTTTTCTAATCTTGCTTATTTTGTATAATTTTATTGTGTAATCAAATTTTATTCAATAATCGGTCTATCTTCGAATTAAATATTTTGGTTTGGTTTAAAAATAAAATCATATTTGGTAGTTTAATAACAAATTCTAAAATGTAATATTTTCAATTGGTAATTGATTGAATTAGCCGAATCGAACTGAAATATTAGTTCAGATAATGAATAAAAAAATTTAGGATGATTCTTTTTTTTCGGTTGTCACCTCATTATCCGAAAAGCAGTATCACTTTCCAAGCATGCACGACGCTAAAGAGCGCACTGTCCACGAACTAAGATTCGGCATTCTAGCCTCGACTAATCTAGTTTTGCCATGCGTCGAATACCTAGCCATGGTAGGTGAAGCTCCCAGTATAATTTTTTACGTTCATGTGATTCGAACTCGAAACCTGATTAAGCACAAAGAAGTCACTTATTACTTTATCTCAATCCCCTTTAATTTTTAGGGTGATTCTTTGGTTAACCGAAATGGCTTGATGCTCCCCATTACGGCTCGGCGAGGGCGCTGTCACGATCACCATTTTTTTTCTTTTAAATTTGAATTATAATACATAGTGTAATAAATATTACTAAACTTATATACTATATAGATATAGTAATAAAAACAATAGTATAATAGTATTTAGACTAACATACCTAATTTTACTTAATATATTACTATTATTATATAACAATAATAGTGACCAAAGACAAAGACACGTGTTCTTCCTCTGCCACGTACCCATTAAACTCGATTAGGATTCGAATTCTTTGTTGTCGCTGCACAACGGTCGGATCCCGAACCATGTCATCCGGGCCGTCCAATGTGCTCGGACCCTCACACGCGTCGTTTCTCCGGATACGTTTAAAGAAACGATTTTTAAAAGAAATATAATATCATAAATTCAAATCCCCGGCCACACGAGTCCTACGTCTTCAAACTTTCTCGCTTCCTTTCGATGGTGCATGCGACCGTTGCGCTGTCGCCGGTCGCGACAGAAACAGCAGAACAAGGGAAGTGAGCTCCGCCGTCGCAGTCACAGTCGCAGTCGCAGTCGCCAACCTCGATCTCTTTCTTTGCCTGAAGGGCACCGCCACGGAGACAGTGAGAGAAGAGAGGAGGAGGAGTTTGGAGAGATCCATCAGTAGAGCTTGAAGAGCGGCGGCGGCGGCGGCGCTTGCTTGCAGGGAAGAAGGTAACTTTAGATCGTTTTCGTATGCAAAAATCGTTTCTTTTTTCTCCTATGAAACGAAAAGTGTAAACGACACCGGAGTTTTCTGAGCAGCCGCCGCGCACCTAAACTTCACCTAAGGGTATTTCTGTCACTTTCTCCAGTTATAAGCCTCCTCCTGTGTCCTTTCTTACGTCGCTGTGAAATATATTATACGAATTTAATGTATCTACAAAGTACTATATTTAATCTATTTAATAGTGGGGTTTAACGAAGATGCATACGATCAACTATTAATTTTTAAATATATAATTTAAATTAAAACAATTTAAAATCACATAATTAAAATAATATAATTATTTTTTTTCTCTTTCTTTTTTTAATTTAAATCATATATTTAAAAATTAATGATTAATCATAAATATTTTATTTTCATTAAACTCTTAATTGTAGACATAGTTTGATCATATAATTTATAATTAATGAAATAATAAAATTAATAAATAATTATAACTTATAAATTTTTGTTATTAATTATAGATTAAATAGTTAAAATATATTTAATATTCTTATTATGTATTAAGTACATATATTAAACTCATATTATAAATTCTTTTAGTTTTACCCCTGTTCGTGCTGTGTGTTCATTTTTACTGAAATGACCCTACCCTCGTCCCGGCCTTTCTTCGTTATTTATTCGAAGTTCTCTGTTCCGCTGCTTTGGTTTCGCCTAATTAAACGTAACCAAACGCTCATGGCGGTGGTCATGAGTGAACTGTGAGCAAAGAGGAAGAAAGGTAATGAAGGTGTCAAGTGCAGTGGTTAGACGTCGTCCTCTTCCTTCCACTTGTTCCTTCTCTCTACTGCCATCCGAACGCGGCAATTACCCAAAAAGGTGGTCAATTTATGAGTAATCTCGCAACCACTACCTTTACTCCTCTCATTCCCGCGGCGTCGTCTTCATGCAGGTCCGAGCACCGGCGGGGGGCAGTAGAAATGGTGGAGGAGGCGGCGGAACCGACGTCAGGATCGGCCGAGGAATGGCTGGCGAAGTTGCAGCGCCTCGTCCCGGCGGCGCTCGGGAGGGCGCGGGCGGCGAGGGGATTCGCCGGCCGGTGGAAGTCGATAGCTTCGAAGCTAGAACGTGTCTCGCCTTGCCTCTCCGACCTGTCCAGCCACCCTTGCTTCGCCCGGCATGCTCTCTGCCGCGAGCTCCTCCAGTCCGTGGTGTCCACCGTCTCCGACGCCATCCGCCTGGCCGACAGCTGCGGCGACGATCTTCCCGTTGGGAAGCTACAGATGCAGAGCGAACTTGACGCGCTCGCTGGCAGGCTCGAACTCAACCTCCGCGACTGCGCGTTGCTGGTCAAGACCGGGGTACTCGGCGAGTCCGCGGCGTCGACGCCCGCCGCTGCTAACGGCGGAGACGCAGAGTCTGCCNCGCTCGCTGGCAGGCTCGAACTCAACCTCCGCGACTGCGCGTTGCTGGTCAAGACCGGGGTACTCGGCGAGTCCGCGGCGTCGACGCCCGCCGCTGCTAACGGCGGAGACGCAGAGTCTGCCGGCTGTAACTTGAGGGATTTGCTCCCCCGACTGCAGATCGACAACGTGGAGGCGAAGCACCGGGCGCTGGATGGTCTGCTGGAGGCGCTGCGGGAGGACGAGAAGAGCGTGCTTGCCGTCCTCGGACGGAGCAGCGTCGCCGCCATCGTGCAGCTGCTCACGGCCACCACGCCAAAAATCAGGGAGAAGGCGGCGTCTGCCGTCTGCTTGTTGACGGAGTCGGGGAACTGCGAGGGCATGATGGTCAACGAGGGCGTGCTGCCGCCGCTGATCAGGCTCCTTGAGTCAGGGAGCGTCGTGGGTCGCGAGAAGGCCGTGATCGCGCTCCAGAGGTTGTCCATGTCCAATGACACCGCCCATTCAATCGCGGGCCACGGCGGCGTCCGACCGCTCATTGAGGTTTGTCAGCTCGGCGACTCCGTCTGCCAGTCGGCGGCCGCCGGCGCACTGAAAAACATTTCCGCCCTGCCCGAAATGCGGCAGAGTCTGGCCGATGAGGGTATAGTACGGGTCATGATCAATCTTCTTCATAATGGACTCGTCCTGGGGACCAAGGAGTACGCTGCAGAGTGCTTACAGAATTTGACAGTGAGCAACGACGGTCTGAGACGGTCAGCCATTGCCGAAGGCGCCATTCGGAGCCTGCTACAATACCTGGACGGGCCTTTGCCTCAAGAATCAGCAGTCGGCGCATTGAGGAACCTTGTCAGCTCCGTGCCTATGGACAGCTTGATATCCCTCGGTCTTCTTCCATGTCTGGTGCATGTCCTGAAAGATGGTTCTTTGGGAGCTCAGCAGAGCGCCGCGGCCACCATATGCAGCATATCCAGCTCAATGGAAATGAAGAGATTGGTCGGGGAATTCTGTTGCATACCGCTGCTCGTCAAAATGCTCGAGGCGAAGGCAAATTCGGCGAGGGAGGTTGCGGCGCAAGCTATTTCCAGCTTAATCAGCTGCCCGCAGAATGCCAGGGAAATTAAGAAGGATGAGAAGAGTGTTCCAAATCTAGTTCAGTTGCTTGACCCCAATCCGCAGAACACTGCGAAGAAATATGCAGTATCATGCTTACTATACCTGTCTTCAAGCAGAAAGCCGAAGAAGATGATGATTTCGCACGGCGCAATCGGATACCTTAAGAAGCTTACAGACATGGATGTACCAGGCGCTAAGAAGCTGCTCCAGAGATTGGAACAAGGCAAGTTACCAAGTCTGTTTAGCAAGAAAAAATAGGCAAGAACCTGTGTAATTGCTATCAACCAATTGAAGTATTGGTTGTGTTTCACTGTCTCTCTGAAACATAGATAGTGAAATTGATGCTAAAACTGTAATCTAAACTCTTGTTTGGGCCAGAATACTCGTGTAAATGTTGTAGAAATGCTTGCACTTTCATTGTGAATTGTGTTTCAACTTACATCTTCACCAATTTTTGCTAATTATAATTTTGTCTGTACCTTTTGTAAAGATCCTTGTTCCAATCGTAAACATTTGTATTGCATGGTCGAGACTGCATGTATTATTGATCAAATTTGGCTTCATCTTGCAGTCTTGTTTCTGCAATTCTAGTCCTCCTTCATCTAAATCTAAAAATTCTTTGTTTTCACGAGTTTTTAGTTTCAGGTCATCATTCCGTTTTCCTCATGCTTTTGTAAATTTACAACATTTTTCAAACACTGTTTCTGGAAGGCAATGTCCCAAACGGCAGGGCGTTGCATGTATGTGGTCAGGGCGTTGCATGTATGTGGTCAGTTAGAACAATCAACAATAATGCTCCACCAAATTATCAGTGTAATTGATAGGTATGCCTTGGTTTGTCTGTAGAGTAATCTCAATTGCAATGATCATTTATTAGGTTAGCTGTAATGTAGCCTGCCCTTCATTTTCTTCCAGTTATATAATTGGCTGCATATTCTCTTTGATGGCCAATGTGATTTTGGTCCAGTACAACATGTTCCTGTCAGACCTTTTCTGACACAAGCAGCATTGATCATGCATATATATCCTTGCTACTTTTCTTTTTCTTCTCTTTTTTCATAACAAAGCACAACTTATTGAACATCATTGTTACCTCTTGTGTATGGCCCAAGTTCCTTTTTTAACTTTATAATTGATACCTCTTTTCTGTAACTTGGTTGATAAAGTTCAGCTTTCTCTGAACCTTTACAACTTAAAGTTGTGTCAAATCTTACATTATGTTATGGTTCTAGTGAAAAAATAGAGGTGGAGGGGTCAAACTCCAGGTCTGCTGGCTTTACATGATTTATTTTAATGTGCTTGTTGCTTGATCTGTAAAGAGATGTTGATCTCACCATTCTTCCGTCAGTTGTCTTGATTCACTTTCATTTTAGAATGGACCAAACAAAAAGAATGAAAGTTAGTTTCACATGGACAAATCACGAATGTGATCACGAGCTTATAAATAATTATTCTTTTTATCATTCAAGACGTGTTTTAAATCGTGTGGACCATGAGTTCAAGCAAATAATTTCTTAAATGGATCGAGGGTGTTACAAAAAATGTCAGAAAACTAATCTCGTGTATTCATTTGAATCATGTGGGACGAGATGACTTAACGAGAAAGTTGAGCTCCAAAAAAAGAAAGAATGTAAGGACTCGAGGTAAAAAGAATGAAAATTAATCTCATATGAATAAAATACGAATGTGATCATGAGCTTATAAGTAATTATTCTTCTTATCATTTAAAGAGTATTTTAAATTTATGTGAATCATATGGATTGAAAACAAATAATGTATTCAATGAATCGCGAGTGTTTCGTATTATATAAATAGCTAATATTGTTTCTCTTTCTTATTCACTTTCATTTTAGGTTCTGAATAAGGTATGTTGATATTTGCTTCCTGTTAAATTTCTGTACATGAAGGGTATCCAATAATGTCTTCATTCTACTCTTACATCTGCTTATTGCAAGAATCACATATTTTACCTTCTTTAGTTAGTACTTGCATTGGTATGAACAACTATATTGGTACAAGCAAACTATTTGAATCAGAATTCTGAATTAATACAGTTGCTCTCTTGTCCTCTGATATCTGCTCCATCTTTTTCATATTGATATATTTACTTATACACTTCTCAACCATGTCTCATTTTGTCTACCAAGAAGAAGGTTTGTGCCTTATTTTTTATATTGATATTTTTGTCTTCTTAATTGGCATTGACAGTTGCCATTCGGATGCCAAAAGCATGCAACTTGTAAAGATATTTTGGCTGGTGCAATGTTTAGACAAATTAATGCCACAAAAGTATTATAAGGTTTACAATTAAAAAATCTCCGAAATATTTAAGGAGTATTAATCATACATAATTGACGTCAAAGATTAAAAATAATATGTACATAAAATATGAATATACCAACTTGTCAATGAGAGAGAGGATAACATCTTATTATTTAAGTTAATAAAAGTTAATTGAATATAGGAAAAAATATAGAGATATAATGATGAAGCATTGATGAACTCAAGAAAATATGTATATAATAATGAAGCATTGACTATCATGACTGGTATAAGTGGGGGGTATAAATGTTGAAGTGCAGTTGCTTTATATGGGGTACCAAAAGGATAATAAAAAGTTTGTAGATGATCTAGAAAGAATAGTTTCTTTATAACATCTTTTCAAAATATTTTTTTTATTAATTTTGCATTTACAGTTTTAGAATGATTTTCTTATTTGTTAGTTGCTCTAGCAATTTTAAGTTCAACAAAAGAAAAATAATAATAATCTTGAATTCCTATTTCAAAATTATAAAACTAAATTGAATTTTCTATGCCTTCAAAACTATGAAAATATAGGAGAAAATAAATATGGCATGCACTATTTTATTAACATGTTAAATATATTTTTTATTATTATTTTTTTAATGAACAATTATTTGCTATTAAAATCATTTATATAAATATATCACAATATACATATTTTTAGTAACTACTGATAATGGTGTATCTAAAATATAATAGCTAAAGATATGTTTGACACGATACTAATAAAATTATATATAATGCTCTCCATTAATTTATGAAAATAATTTATTGCAAATGTTCTCTTTTCTCTCTATCGGAAAATAAGAAAATAATGGATATGATTGAAGTAAAAGACATTAAAAAGACAAAGATATGAGCAAATCGATGAGATCACAACTTCGGTTAGTGGGCCTAAATGTATCATTGGTGGTTTCAAACTTTTTGGGATCAATTTCGATTATTGGGCCTAAATGAAATTACAATTCAATTGTAATTTAGGCATTCAAAAAGAATTAATTGATGCTCATTAAAATATTGTATTAGAGTAAAAATGTTCACTACATATTCTTTTCCATTCGACTCCCTCGACTCAGCTTTGAGATGACACTAGCATTTATTTTATGAATTATATTACCTCGAGGTTGAAACCCTAATTTAAGATTTATGTTTAACAATTTCCTTTTTTTTAATTCAATTGGTTACAAGGGAGGGGTAATATATCCATAAGATGTGCATAAAAGATTAAAAGGTATAGCTATTATCTCTTTTTCAAAATTTTATAAAAAAATGAAAATATCATGCTATGTTTATTTCACGAATAAGATTTTAAAGAAAATAAATCTGGAAAGGAATTAATTTTTCATTTGAGTGTGTAAATAAAATAAAAATATGTAATATATTGTTGAGATTTTGCTTAACACAAAATTATTAATTTTAATACTATAATCAATGTTATTAAAATCGGATCGGACCGGCCAGTTTAATCGCGAACCGGTGGTCAGATCGATCCGGTTTTAGTGTAAAAATAAAAATGGTATTGGACCGAATGAAACCGGTTCGAATCAGATGAAACAACCTGGTGAACCGGTCCAAAATCGGGTTCAACTTTAAATTTAAAAAAAATAATCAAAGTAAAAAAAGTACAAAAATGGAAGAAAAAATTATATAAAAGAAAATTAATTAAAATAATTACTAAAAATAAAATTGGAAACAAGAATAAATATGGGAGGAGAATGAATAAGGAGAATAAATGGAAATTAGAAAAAGAAAAGATTTGATAATAATTGAAAGTTAACTAGAATAATAGGAAAGTGAACAATACTTTGAATTAAAATAATTAATATAACATTGTTAGTATAGTAATAATATCAAATAGCATAATTTCTGGGTAAGCATTAAATTTTATAAAAGAAAATAATTGGCAAGAATAAAAATGGAAAGAAGAAATAAATAGGAAGAGAGTAAATAAGAAAAGAAATGGAAACAAAAAATAGGTTGAAATAAAAGAATTTCAAATAAACTTAGCAATAATTTGATATAAAATAATTAATATAACATTATTAGTATTATATAAATAATAATATATCAGTTTCATGCATTTATAAGCATTATTTTTTTAATATAATAAATATTTTTTAGAAAAAATGATTCAACTCAAATCAAGGTAAAAAAATTATTGAAAGAAATAGAAGAGATTCGAAAAATAACATTAGGCAAAATGAAATGATAAAATATAGGTGAATTAGTAAAAACACAGGGGAAGACGGTGAAAATTGAAAAGAAACAAAATAAAATAATCAAATTAAGAGTGAGTTAAAATAAAATAAATTAATATGACATTATTACTATCATATAAAAGATAATAATAATTCTAATCATTGTTATTTTAAATAAGCATCATATATTTTAAACATACAATACATAATATTTTAAATTATATCTAATTATTAGTTAGTTATTATTATATATTTTATATAATATATAATATTAATTATGTTATTATAAATAATAATATTTTAATAAAATCTTGTTCAACCAGGTTGAATCCAATCGAACCGATCCAACCGTGATCCAATTGGTCGTCCGGTTCGATCTCCGGTCTGGTTCTGATAACATTGATTATAACACAACTCATGTATGCATTTTAAACAATCGTATATGTGCATCACACTCGACGCTCTCACTAATCACTACAATGCACTAGGAGCGCTCAATATATGCACTCGTGCACTTTTTACCACATCCACGACTTGTGGCATTATAACTCATTACACTAATTAGTTGTATTGAGGAGCACTCACACCTTACACTAGCACTCAACATACACTTACATCTATGGGTTGGATGAGCACTTGTTGGGGATGGCATAAAATGGTAGTACACATGCTATTTATTGACATGTAATGGCTTCCCATAGAAGCCAACTTTATATCTCACAACTTGTAGAATATTCTAGACAAATATCTACTTAACTAAGAGTTGGAACTTTTAGACACAACAAGAGTTTAAATGCAAGTTAGAAGACTTTAGAAGTAATAAAAAGTTAATGTTAATTTTTAACACTTCCCCTCAACACCAACTTCTCATTTGTTGTTAACCATATAAAGTGATCTTGTTTGTCATGTGAAATATCAAATTGTTGTTGAGTCTGTTACAACGAGATAAATTTTAAGTAAGATATTGTTCTTTATACTTGTACTTAACTAAGAGTTGGAACTTTTAGACAGAACAAGAGTTTAAATGCACAGTTAGAAGACTTTAGAAGTAATAAAAGTTAATGTTAATTTTTAACATTTTCCCTCAGCACCAACTTCTCATTTGTTGTTAACCATATAAAGTGATCTTGTTTGTTAGGTGGAATATCAAATTGTTGTTGAGTCTGTTACAACGAGACAAATTTTTAGTAAGATATTGTTCTTTATACTTGTAATCAAGCCAATTGATTGATTCTTTTATACATAGGTTGATTCACTTGAAAATAAATAAACATACTTTAATTTTGAGACTAACTTTCAAGTATGATTCAATTTTATTCTAATGCATGGATCTCTTTTTTATACCCTTTTTGTTTATATCTTTGTATGTTTTAAGATCTTTCGGTAGAGCAGCATCATTGTATTTTGAACTTGGGCTCATTTTACTTGGTACTCCTTTTTATTTGTGCAGTCTCTTCTTTTGCTCGGATGATCCGAACTTTGGTAGATATTCCTTAAGGTGTCATTGCTTGTCAAAGTTCTTGTGATTTTGACACTTCTTCTTCGTAGGATACTTTTTAGGAGTTTATTATTTTCATGTTGCTCCATTGACTTTTCTTCTTTCACATTATTTCCTTTGGAGTTGTCTTTTAACCGGTTCCTATTGAAAATCTTGTAGCATTGACTCTTGATTTAGATTTTCAATGTAGTCAACTTCTTCAAGATCAATGATGAAAATCTTAAATGACTCTTCCTCAATTTCTAATATCACGAATAATACTTCATATGATCATAAAGTTCTCTTGCGAGAAATCAACCTCATCATCAAAGTTTTTTTTCTATAAAGAGTTTGAACATCTAATTTTCTTCAATCCCACATTCATGAGAGGCCTCTTCATGCCATGAGCAAAGTGACATTTCTTATTGCAGTTGTAGCACTGATATTCTTGCTAAGAAGATTTCTTTTTCTCTTGCTCCTCCTTCATCAATTTTTTGTTAGCTCCCCTTTGATACGAGTCTCTACCTCATCCAATTATTATGTACGCTTATTAACATCATCGTGCTCAACCTTTTTCTTTATAGAATATGAGTGCTTCTTTTTCATTTGTAATTATGACTCTAACCATTTGTATAGCTGATGACAAGGAATTCACTCACCATTTTCATATGTGAAAGTTATACGTTTTCATGAAATCATGCATCATTTACATATATTGCCACACCCTTTTACGCATCATTTGACATTCCCTGAACATAAATACATATTTTCGCTCAAAAGACTCTTTTGAATAAGAATTTGAATGATTAATGATTGATTTCTCCTGTAGGAATTTATCCAAAGCCAAATGACATGTGTGGTGGAAACTGGACCGGGGTACCTACGCTGGAAACTAGACCTGGGGGTATCTGACGCCACTAGCTGCCAAATAATGCTACAAGACAAAACTGCAACAAACTTCTGCAGATTCCTTTGCCAACTTTTTGATACACATGAGGAAGGCTCCTTGGCAGCTTCTAGGGAATTGATGCATGCATTTTACAACATATTTTAGGGCCTGCATTAGGCATGATTTTGAGTCATTTTGGCATCGCATGCATCTATTTTAGTCTTTATTTGTTCAAATTATTTCGAGTCGTGATTCTACTCTTGTTGGTGACTAT
>LTAE01012042.1:2134-14416 GCA_001647135.1 Pontederia paniculata | reverse complement strand
GTCTCCTCCTCCATATACATTGCTGTTTATATGACCTCCATCCTCCTTCTACTGGTCGACCGTTTATATCCTTAGGACGCCCGCTGCACACATGTGATTCTTCATGATGTGTATTACGTGTGCAGTGGTCGTCCATTCCTTTAGCTCAGGTCGACCGCTGTACTGAACTTGTCTATGTCCTGTTATATAAATCAGCTCAAACAAGTTCATTAGTACAGATTGAATTCACTTACAAATTTGTGATCATTCAAAACCAATCTTGGGATCCTAGATTCAACATACCCCTCTGGCACTTGGGTGTCAAGATTTATATTCTTTTATCAGGATCCAAGATGGTGAACTCTCTTCCATGAGAAAGAGTGTGACTATGATCATATTACATTTGGTCAAGCCTTGAGCCTTCACCGTGAGAGCGGAAAGGTGATCGAAGGGTATAGCAATCATTGCGATAGCGGGGCTGCCTTGACCCGTGGTGTAAGGGCCTAGACAGATTCATATAATTTCACGTCAAATAGTAGATGGGTAAGATTCAGAGGCAAACCCAAGGTTCTGGTGTTCTCTCATCATTAGAATTATCTTTCTTTTAATTTCTGTAATTTCTAATTTAGAAACCCAAAAACTTATTTCTGTTCTCAATTAATTACCCCTCACCTATTTCGGTTGGGCTTGGACCTTTAGTGTCAAGCCCCAAGCGCGAGAGCTTGTCTGAGGAAAAGTGGAAACAGAGGCGTGAAAATGAAGTTTTCCTATGGATCGATACCTAAAGCACTCAACAATTGCCATATACTTGCGGTGATAGGAGTGTGCTAGGCTTATAAGTATTAAAATTTGAAGTGAAGATAACTTTTATAGAAGCTTGACCATGGCTTAACGTCATAACATGTGGTCACACACACTCCCAAGTGCATGCGAGTGGGGCGTCTTGACAAGCCTGGATGAGTGGATTTAAGTATGTAGGTAGTGAAAGTCTTAGGGGCACGGCGAGGCCGAGGAGCGGAGTCGTGCAGAGGGTCTTGCGCGGAGCGTCAAGACGGACATTTGGGAGCGCTTGTGCGGCAACGCTTCAGTGACGCTTGGCAGGCACTCAAGCAGACGCTTCTCCGATAGGACACGGAGCTGACGCAGCGACGCTTGAGCGGGCGCTCGAGCGTCAACGTTCAGATGGGTCGCAGGGCACTGACGGGTGGTGACATGCAGACGTCTTACGCGGGCGTCAAGATGGGTAGTTGAGCGGCGATGATCCGATGTTCCATTGGGCACCGATAGAGCGGTGATGTGCGAACGTCTTACATGAGCGTCAAGACGGCACTTGAGCGGCAACAATCCGATGGGGCACCGAAGGCAAATGCTTGGCTTGATCCAAGGCGGATGCCCCATCTATATGAAGGGCGTCTTGGAGCGATTGGTCACAATATGAGGCATCAATCCCACTATTAAGGCGTACACATAAGAAACATCAATGATTCCTTGGAAAATGTTGTTTTTCATTAAAAAAGACAAAATTCTATATTAGTTTGTAGGGGTAGCATGCTTCCCTGCAATATACAACAAGCCTAGGGGGTAGAATGGCGCGCAGGACAAGCGGGTGCAACTTTATTGTAGCATGCTTATTCTAGGCCACTAATTGGTGTCCTATGAAACATTGATGAAATTTCATGAAATGGGGTAAAATATATGAAAATCCTAAGAAAGCAAAAAGAAAATTTTGGGAGCATTAATTTGATGTCCCTTGACAAAAGTGGGCATGGCCCATGAAAATGGGGCACCACGGCAGGACACGGTGTGGAGTTTTGGCGTTGACGATTGCCTTGGACGTACGGCGACAGAATAGGGCATGTTGTGTCGATGTTTGAGTATGTCATAGAAATGACCCGTGACATTCTCCCCACTCCAAATTTGGCGACGTCCCTGGCATCATTGATCCGGACTATCCAGGGTCTTCCTCTTCATTCTGAACTTTGATTGTCAGATGGTTGTTGGCTTTGTCTTATGGACTTCGACTTCACGCGGTGATTCTCCATCCGCCAAGATTCTTTCAGCGTCGCCTTCGTTCAGCTTGGTGCGTTGAGAGTTTGCTCCAACTCCATAGCATCTCCTGAGCAATCCCTAATGGAAGACGAGGAGTTATTGAAGTCTTCGAGGAAGCTCCAACTTGTATGCCGCTTTGCCCACCTTCTTCACAATTCGAAATGGGCCCTAGAAACGGTGGCATTGTCCGGGCAAGTTTTCACCGTTTCCATGAGGTTGGCGGGGCAACTTGATTCGAAAAATTCACCCACTTGGAACTTGTCTTTCTATGCATCGACATCCTTCCACTCATTGTCCGGAGCTTTAGGTTCCTTCGCATTCATGGGAGCTGATCGAGGTTGTGACGAGGGTGTGCTTCGAGGCATACCACCAATAGATGTGGCCTTGCCTCGATACTTATTTCTTGCAGGCTGAGTCGTGGTTGAAGGCTTTGAGTCGCCTGGTTTCGATGTTGGGCGCTTGGGAACCCATCAAAATGTCGGTGATTTCCATTGGAACGAGTTGGATGTCCCAGGGATGCGTTGCATGGATGAGAGCATCTTGGACGTATCGCTCTTTTCCCGCCAGAGAGGGATAATGTAGGAGCTCCTTGTGTCGTTGATGACCATTTGTGAGCGCTCGATCGATGCGGCGATGTGGTCGAGAGAGTTCAGTCCCACCATAAGGTCGAGGTCGTCTATTAGGATGACAATCAGGTTGGCAGGTCCTGACCATTTTTCAAGACACACTAGGATGTCTTAGGCTAGCTTGAACTTCGCCTGGTCCTTCGAGAGTGGAAGATTGATCCTCTTGGCGGCACTCTCAGGGATGAAGAAGTTGGAAGCTCCAGTGTCGATGAGGCTCTCGGTTCCTTTCCATTTCGTCAGCTTGGTGAAGAGAAAACCTCCTTGGTTGGACATTGGGCAAAGTCGACACGGGCCCATGGCTTGAGCCTGTCGATGAATCCTGCTCAGAGGATTTGCTCGTCAACTCTGGAATTCTGAAGGCACAACTCAAGAAACTTCTTGAGGTACTCCTTCAAAGGCCCCTTTTGTTGGAGATGGAACAACACCATGTTGACCTCCATGTCCAAGTTTGCGAGGTAGAAATGAGTGTTGAGCGCCTCAATAAATTCTTCCTATGTCTCGATCTGGTCCAAGTCGCAGCGGTCAACGTCCTCGCAAATGCAGCGCCACTAAAGGTTGGTCGCATATTGCAGAAGAAGGATGCGTTGAGTATCATCCTCTCTTCCGGATGCGTTGAGTATCATCCTCTCTTCCGATGTAATGCCTTGAGCTTCCAAGTAGCGCCGGACATTCCAAAGGAATTTCTTGATTTCCTTGGCCGATCATTTGCCTTTGTAGGGACATGGCCTCGGGATGTCGATGGGTCATCGATCCTGGGAGGAACTAGTACCAATCCCATGGCTGCTTGTTGAGCGTCGTTCGAGCAACTTCACCTTGTTGTCGAACTCATCCTTGAGTGCATCTCGCATGCCCACAAGCTGGTCATTCATCAATTGCCTCAAATTCATGATCGTCGCCTTCGTGGTCTCCACACGAGCGTAGAGCGGAGCGACTTCGCTTTGCACATCCTGGATGCCGAGCGATTTTTGGGAGATGATGAGATCCTTGAGCATCTCCATGTCCGTGGCTAATTGGGCTAACCAATTTTCAAAACGGACAAGGTGTCCTTGGACTTCGTGTGGCCATGCTCCGTTGCGGGCGGTGCACGAGTTTTGTCTTTCTTCTCCAGGTCATTCATCACGTCTGAACTGGAACCCATCATTGCAACTTAGAGCAATCCCAGCAAAGTTTCTCTGATACCACTTGTCATAGGGCGTTTGTGCGGACATAGCCACGTGCGACGCCTAGGCGAGCGGGGCACCTTGACAAGCCTTGATGAGTAGATTTGAGTATGCGGGTAGTGGAAGTCTTAGGAGCATGATGAGGTCGCAGAGTTGAGTCGTGTGGCGGGTCTTGCGCGGAGCGTCAAGACAGGTGCTTGTGAGCACTTGTGCACCAATGCTTGAGTAGTTCTTGGTACACACTCGAGCAGACGCTTATCCAATAAGACACAGAGCTGATGCAGCGGCGATTGAACGGACGCTTGGCGGGCACTCGAGCGTCAATGTTCCGATGGGTCGCGGGGCACCGATGGGGGCGGTGACGTTCGGACATCTTACGCGAGTGTCAAGATGGGCAGTTAAGCGGCGATGATTCGATGAGCCACGGGGCACTGACAGGGCAGTGATGTGCGGACATCTTATGCGAGCATCACGATGGCACTTGAGCGGCAATGAACCGATGTGACACCGAAGGCGAATGCTTGGCTTGCTCCAAGATGGAGGCCCCGTCTACATGGAGGGCGTCTTGGAGCGATTGGTCATAATGCGGGGCGTCAATCCTGCTGTTGAGGCATATCCATCAGAAACATCAATAATTCCTTCGAAAATGTTTGTCTTTCATTAAACAAGGCAAAAGGTTACATCGGGGGTTGTAGTAGCATGCTTCCTTATAATATCAACAGGCCTAGGGCTTCCCTATATATATATATTTGTACATGTGCGCGCACGGTTCGACTCAAAGAAATATCACAAAAAGTGAACCTAATTCAATATTTCTTATATCATAAAAGTAACATATTTCTTTTACTTAGTGAGACTCAATTACTGTCCAACTCAAAGGCTTTTAGGCTTTAGTACTAAACTAGTTTTAAGACCCATGTTGAATGGATGATGATATATTAATTAGTAGTGATATTAAGTTATGTTCAATTCATGAATAACTTCATTTAGATTTAGGAAACTAAAATTTTCAAAATAATAAATAATTACAAATAAAAGAAAATTATTATCATGCAGTTCATTATTTAATACAAGTATATAAATATATTTTTATACATATTTCTATTTATCTATTTTTATAAGTATGTTTAAGATTTGGATTATATATATAATTCACATTTTTTTATTTTTTCTGATTAAATAAATTTCAAAATTAATAAACAAAAAAATTAAAAAGTAATTTTCAGTTTAAAAATTTCATACAAAAAATTAGAATTATAATTCAATTCAAATTCTACAACATCATTATGAAAAGATAATGAAATTGACTATCTTATGTGTAAGTTCTAGTATTTAATTATAGTTATAGTAAATTCATATTGAAATAATAAACATTAAAAAAAATATTTTCATAATTTATTTCACGTCAACAGCACCCAGTACTTATTTCCAATATTTTTTGTACATTATAAAGCAAGCAGCAACTCTGCTGGAGAAATCAATAAATGAAGGGGCAACTTCGTCATAAAACTTATTCTCTGCGTCACCAAGTGACCCAACTCCTATTTATTATCGTCTCGAGTCGTGCCAACTGCCAACAATTCGCATTCGTCGCCTACCTCGCGCTCAGCCAACCACCAACCACATGAAACGCCCAACCGCGTTCCTGTTACCACCATCCAAAAAGCCCAAACTGGCCGCCCAATCCCGGCAATTGCCGTCGTCGAAGACGGAGGAGCTGGACGCGCCGCTCCACGCGATCGGCTTCGAGATCGAGGACGTCTCCGCCGAGCGCGTCAACGGCCGCTTCACCGTCACGCCCTCCTGCTGCCAGGTAAACAACGACGCCGCCCGCTGCCTCGCCGTCTTGCTTTTTTTTTTTTATTTGTTTCCTATGTAGAGATCAATATATGAGTTCTGACTCGACTGGCGATGTCCCCCGCGCAGCCGTTCAAGGTGCTTCACGGGGGCGTGTCGGCGCTGGTGGCTGAGGCGCTGGGGAGCATCGGGACGCACGTCGCCTCAGGGTACCAGCGGATTGCTGGCGTGCAGTTGAGCATCAACCACCACAACCTCGCCGTCGTTGGCGACGTCGTCTTCGCCGAAGCGACCCCTCACCATGCCGGGCGCATAATCCAGGTAACTTCTTTGCTCTCTCTCTCTCTCTCTCTCTCTCTCTCTCTCTCTCTCTCTCTCTCCGATTCTCCGTCGCCGACCGTCGACACTCTCTCTCTCTCTCTCTCTCTCCGATTCTCCGTCGCCGGCCGTCAGGTCGACGGTGCGGACCGGTTTCCACTTGCTCGCGTAAGCAAGACAACGTGTCAACCGTGAAAAAGATGTGGATATGACTTGGGCTGGCGACGTTGACTCTGTGGGTAGGTTGATTAGGGTTTAGGGTTTTTTATTCAAGAAGGACCATTTTGGCATTGAAAATTGAGAGAAAAAAAAGACTACTATACTCTTGGGCAGCATACACATGGTACAATAAAATAATCTTCGACTGACATAAATTGTTTGTATAATACGAGATGTATAATATAATAGTATTTGTATAAGTATAATTTCAATACATTCGCCGTAATAAGAGTGCATAACAATTTATTATGTATTTAATGTGACACATAATTTACTTTATTAATTTAAAAATTAATAATCATATTTTATTTAATGGATCAAATTATTGAGAAAAAATTAATTATTATTTTTAAATCAATGAATTATATCATCTACCGCATGGAGTGCTATTTGTTATGCATCTTTATTTTTCTTATAAACAAAAGACTGTCATAACTTTTTTAAATTAATAATATAAAAAACACCCATATGATTCATAGTGTCAAATTAATTAAATTAGTTTGTACTCTGATTTAGATATACACAAATTATACTGTACAGTGCATGAATAACATGACTATATAACATATTGTGCGTATATAAAACTGTTGGATTTATTCAAGAAGTACTGTTAATGAGTACTTCAGCAAAACTAAATCTCGGTATTTATATTTCGAAACAATTAATAGTTAACTAGCCAATAACTTAACAAAACTTCTGATTGTGGTGATAACGCGAATATATTAAATTTGTAAAGGTCTATGAGCGGAAGACGTAACATGCTGACTTTTTTGTCCGTGGCATTTGGAGCCTTGCAATAATAAAAATTGTTTATGTGCGACTCAATTTAAAATTAGCTAGTTGCCTTATTTGACCGAAAGAATAGACCGGACAAGAATGTGCTCTATGCTTATCTCCAATCAGATTATTAACAGTAAACTTATTTCATAAATTTTAGATACAATCTACTTACAATTAAGAATGATTTTATATGTTAGATGCTCTTAACAATCTTCAAATTTTACTGTTCACCATGCTTCTCTCATATTCCAAGGTTTGTGAGATTGTAAAAAAACTGATGCCTGATGCAGCACTAACAACAGATGAAATGATTTTCATGAAACACAAAGCAGGTATGGGAGGTTCGTATGTGGAAGATGAATGCATCCACATCAGAAAGGGGGAGTTAATATCATCAGCCAGGGTGACACTTCTGGCCAATTTGCCTGTACCTGAGAATGCCAAAAATGCAGCACAGATATTGAAGAAATATGCCAGGTTGTAGTAACCACGCAAATGTGGATGTACCGTGTAACACGTATTAAATCCTCAAATAATAACAAGTTTCTACGGGAAATTTGATTGTTAATTCATGAGCATTACTGTTTCATGTTCCTGATGTTTCTGGTTCCAATTAAGGTATAATTTATTAATTTATTTATTTATACATTTTTCTCCTATTTTTCAAGGTGAAGAATGGTGTTATTGGTTTGCTGGAAAAACTTTTTATGTAAATAATTTGTGTTCGAAGAAAATAATATTTAAGCATTTTTTTGTCGAAAAAAAAAACCTGTATACAACTTTGGGAAAGTATTTTTCTTTCAGCCTTTAAACTTAATCTTTCACAATAGCGAAACATATTTCTTTTTTAAAAAAAATGGTTCATTCAAAAAGTAATTTTCTCTACGCATTATATATATATCCTCTCTGAGAAAACTTTTGTTTTTCTACCTAGTATGTTGTTTGGATGATGAGTTTAGGCTGGATAGCATGGGAAAGAAAGGGGCAGACTAAACTAACGTATTTTTGGATAAAAAGATTTGAAGGGATTAGAAGGGGTCCATGACTCCTCCAACCTCCACATTTCCCATTCCCATAAGATCAGGAATTAGGAGGGATCACTTCTTTTGGACTACTTTACCCTTAAATAAGATATATTTAACTTAAAATAATTTATCCATTTTACATTTATCTGCACCAGATCTCGTTAGCCATCATCCTTAGAAGAATCTGACTTTCGCACCACCTTCACAGGAGTCACCTTTTGTTTCTTTTACTAATGTTTTCTTTTTCAGTTTGGTGTTCAAGTTGCGAGGTTTTATTATTTGTCTCTCTTATAGTCTTGTAGTGTGTAGATGATAGACTAAACAATTAAATGAAAGCTGCAGAATGAATAAATCTAATTTGTACTAGAGCATAAACCAAATCAATCGGGCAAACTTTGGTATACTTAAAATTACAAGGACAATTAATCCAAAGGACATAAATATCATTGATGGAATTATCATTTCTCAGTTCATTTTTAAAATTATTTATGTGTCCAAATATTAATTTTATTTTTCTTTCTCATCCTCTTGCTTTTTTCACCCTTCGCATCCAAACAAAGCCAGTTAAGTCATATATATAGAATTCATATCAAATTATAATCAGTTAAGTCATTTACCTAAAGAGATGAAAATTTTATCAATATAAAATGAAAGTAGATTATATTTATTAGCCAGGAGCACACCTCCGTCCGTCCTTTTTGTGCATGAAATTGTTGGAAGATGTCACTCACGTCATCCCTTGTGTACCATAGGATCAATTGGCATCCTCTAATTTTATAAAATAGAAACACGAAAACTAAAATTAATTTATCGCAAAACTCAAATTCAAAAATTCTTTATTAGTGAATAAGCGTAATATTGATATAAAGTGAGAATGTAATATAATAAACAGAATAAGTAATAGAGAAATGAAAATTCAAGATAAAAAAAATTGTTGATGGGGTTCGGCCCCAATTTGGTATAGTCTTGGCTTTGACTTCTCGACCTCGAAATCATCGGAGATCCACTATTTTTTCTTCATAAGGCAAGAAAGACCCAATTACACCAAACTCGTTTCTCCGCTTCAAGAGGTAGACGAAACCTCTTCTTTAAGGAAGCTCACAATCTCACATTTTTTTCGCCCGGGAGGCTATGTGCGAATCTTTCTTATAATGAAGCTAAATAACTCACAAGAATACAAACAATATACTCACTACTCACTTACAATCTCTCTTTTACAGTTTCACACTTAAGAGGAGAGAAAAAAGAAGATTCAATAATTTAGGCTCAAAAGTTTCTATACTTAATCTCCCTTCAATGCTTAATATTTTTCGTTGAAACTTTTTTCTTTTGACCTCCAAATGCTCTTTTATAGTTTCTTATCTTCAATATAGCCGTTATACACGTTTTTCCTTTGATTCGACACAAGAAGAATAGCTATTGAGACTTTTCTGTTCTCCACCGATTGATCACTTTCATCACTGACCTACCATTCTGCCAAAATATAGTCGTTAGAGTTGCCCAGGTCGACCGCTCCTCTGCACAGATCGATCGCTCATCTGCACCAATGTGGACCGGTCGACCATTTTAATAGACCGATTGACCTCTATGAAATTGTTGATTCTTCTTGACATATATTTGCTATTTTGGTCATAATTCTCTGTACTGATATCCAATCGATAAGATTCTTGATGTTTTAGAAAGCTAATAAAAAAGTCTACAACTTTTGTATTCATGCCTCGATTCAAATTTGATGGGAACATAATCAAATATCTTATTGAAATTTGAATAGCATATTATTAGTTTAGGTCGCTGATCGACCATGTGCTAGGTCGGACTAACTTTAGCCTTTAACAACTTCCAGCATCATTAGGTTCAATCGATTGTAAGAATTTTGTTCACCCGACCTTTGATACTCCTTCTAATTTTCATTTGAACTTCCTACTTCATGTTGTTGAATGCCAAACGATATGTCACGTGTCTTTTTCAACACTCAAAAAATTTTATTAATAAAGACAATCCAATCCAAAATATAAAGTATGATAGTCGATAATTAATATGAAAATTAATATATAGAACTATCTTTTCCAAATTACTCTCTTTTGGATAATTTCAATCACTCAAGATTTGTATCATATAAAGGTAATGGTATAAGCATAAAGCCTATGTTCTAATAATCTCTCCCTTTTTAATGATGACAAATCGAGAAATATAAAAGTGTTTAAGTTACGAAGTAAGAGATGTTAAATTCAAAAATTTCACTCCCCTGAAATTTTACTTCTCCTTAAAATTTAAATATTCAAGTTAAGCCTAATTGTAAGTTTCTTTTCATATCGGTCATCAATTATATGATAAGTGTATATGATAACTTAATGATCATATTTCTCTCTTTCTTCTCCCCTTTCTCGTCACATTAAAAAGAGATTAGCAATAAATATATATGATAACTTAAGTATTATATTTCTTCATTTCTTCTTCCCCTTTTGTCACATGTAAAAAAGAATGACAAGTTAATCATATATGAAAGACAAATGTTTCTTCTCTTAAATTTATGCAAGGTATTCAACATCTAAGAGATATGCAATCAAATTTCATAAAATTTGAAGTGTTATGATATAAAGTTGAAGGAGATGTGAATATGCATAAGGTGTTCAACGTGTGAGAGATATAAAATCAACTTTTCTTCTTTTAAGTCATATCAACTAGGTTCATATTTTTCCACAACTTCTCCCCTTTTTTTCACATAAAAGAAATTTTCAAATAGTATTTACGATCAACAAAAAATACTTCTCCCAAAACTCATATAATATTTTCACTTCTTTTCTAAGAATATGTGACTCAAGAGCTCATCATACTTTTCTTTTTTTTTATCATGACTTCTTCCTATTTTTTCTTACTTAATCAAAGATATAACTTTTTTCACATATTGTTTATATTTCTTCTCTCTTTTTTTGTCATAAAAAATAATACAAGGCTTGCTCCCCCTAAACTCATGTATGATTCTTGAAAATTGAATATAAAAGCTTAAAACTTATGGGCAAAACAACGACTCAAGAAATTTCATATAATTAAATTGTTGCATAAAGACTTGAGACAACAATGTATCATATTCTAATATTAAGTGCATACATTTTATTGCAAGACATGTAAAATTTTTTACTATGATAATAACATATTATTCAACAAGTCAATTAGGTTGATAATCAAGCATACCAATTATAATCATTAGCAAAATATATTTCTTTTAATCACATGCATAAGTGTAAAATTTGTAATTATAATAATCATTATGCATTGACTTTCAACTCACACCAATACGATAAAAAATGATATGCAAATAAAGTTTATCAAGGATCATAAGGTGCATGCACATTCAATTGCCTTATAGTGTAACATGTTAAAAACCTATCGATCCATACACTAAAGACTCATATGATAGTGCAAAAGTTCATAACAAAGTTTATTCATATGCTTATCATGATGTTCAAAAATATGCTTAAGAAATATCTCCTAATGATAAGTATTTTCAAAATATTTTTTATTCCTAACATCATGTGAGCATACACACTATATTGATATTTCAAAATGAATGATTAAAAGATAGTCCAATTTATAAACAAATCATTCATAGAGCAATAAATATAATCATATTAAGATGACAATCAAATAAGATCATAATAATAAGATATTAGCCTAAATATTAATCAAATATACTTATAGACCTACTTAGTATAACCAAATGTTATCATGTCATTTTGCATAAGTAAATCATATGCATTGTATAAGCTTGAATTTTTTTATCAAATAATTTTGTCCAACTAACAATATATAAATGATTTTCAAATAATCATTAATAGGCAAAAAAATACTTTTCATTTTTCAACTAATTTGCAGTTCAAACATGCAACATATCATTCAAACTCATAAGCATGTATCAAAATAAGTATGAATAATCGTTTAGCATTTATGATTATGTCACAAATAATTACAAGATCAATCAAGTTCATATTACTTTGTCATAAAATTACTATCACATTCATAAGCATAACAATAACGACAAGGACAAGAGTAAAATTATACCTTTCTACGACAAGTGAAGTAAGTAAATGATCATCCATTTAATTATCAATATATCACACCACAAGTCAAGGAAAGTTAGAGTATTATTTTCACAATATGAGTTCTAATTTTTTTCTTCCAATTTCAAAAGAATTTAAAATTTTATGTCATTAATATGTACTCAATATTTTTTGCACAATTGATATTTTTCAAAATAAGTAACCAATATGAAAAATCCTCTCTATTAATAATTTTAAAAGCATAAAGAAGAGAATCATATATATATATATA
>LTAE01012039.1:0-10715 GCA_001647135.1 Pontederia paniculata | reverse complement strand
TTTAGTGCAGAGTATAAATGTAATCCCAAGAGTCTTGGGAACTAACTTTGGCCAAATTTGTAAACAATGAGAGTGCTTAGAGCGAGAGCCATAGTTTCCCTTGTGAGAAAGGTCCAAGCGATCTTGAGCGATTACATGTAAGAGGTTGTGTCCTTGTCCTCGTGCAAGAAAGGAGAAGTTGTAAGGGAGCCTTCGCCCTTGAAGAAGGAAATAGTGAACTTCGAAGATCTCGTGGGAGAAGATCGGAGCGGGGACGTAGGCTAAGAGTTCGGCCGAACCTCGATAACAAACTCCGTGTTTGTTTGTGTGTTTGTGTTTTCTCTCTTTACTCTCTTCTTTAATTGTTTATATTCGTATATGCTTTCTTCCGCTAACATAATACACTAAGATTAAAGCAAAGAGAGCAAAAGTTTTTAATACACCAATTCACCCCCCCCCTCTTGGTGCAATCCAGATCCTACAGTAGAGACTCATGCCGCAAGTTTGATTTCGACTACGGAGAAGGGACATGCCTCGAAGAAGGGCAAACTGCCGAAGTACAAGAAATCAAATCCAAGAGACATTTGTAACTACTGTAAGGAACTAGGCCACCGGAAGAAGGATTGCCCTAAGAAGAAATATGCAACAGTTGCAGCGGTTGTACATCAGGGCAAAGACTCAAAAGATGATCTGGTTCTTGCTGCAACCAATCAGGGATGTCTGGAGGAACATTAGATTCTTGACTCGTGGTGTTCCTATCATATGGCACCGAATAAAGAGTGGTTCTCAACATATTGTAGGATTGAAATGGCACCAAGAGGGGGAGGGGGAGGGGTGAATTGGTGTATTAGAATTTTCTTTAGTTTTGTTATGATAGATAAGTTATATTAGTGAAAGCATACATATGCAAATATAAACAAGTAGAGAGAAAAGAGAACAGAGAAAGAACAAATAGGCACACAAACATAAAGTTTATTGACGAGGTTCGGCCGAACTCTTGGCCTACGTCCCCGCTCCGATTTTCTCGCACTCGAGATCTCCGGAGATCACTAAACTCCTTCTTCAAGGGCGAAGGCTCCCTTACAACTTCTCCTTTCTGTTCAAGAGGACAAGGAGACAGCCTCTTATAGTTCGCTCACGAACTCACAATCCCTTCTATCCTGGATTCTTCACTCGAGTGGCAAAAGGGGAACTAAGGCTTTCTATATCTCAATGCTCTCACTGAATATTTTCCAAAAGTTGTTTCTCAAGACTCTTGGGATTACAATATATACTCTGCACTAACGACCTAATTCCCTCACTCAGAAAAGTAGCCGTTAATGCAAGTACAGTACCTTCACCTACCCTTCGTTCGCCCACAACTCCTGCCTCGGTCGACCGCTGCTCTAGTGAAGTCTCCACTTGAACTGCCGCCTGGTGCTTTGGTCGTCCACCGCTCACCCTCGGGCGTCCGCAGCTTCAAGTCCCGAAGCCTTTGTCCCTCAATCAAGCTCCTTCGATCATCCGCCAATCCTTTGGCCGCCCGATCTTGACGTGAGTACCTCTCTTCAACTGATCTCTGATCGCCCACTGATTCCACTTCAGCTTTCTGGATGCCCACTCTCCAGTTGAAGAGTACGATCAAGCTCCTTCGGTCGCCCGTGCTTCATCTTCGATTGATCGATCTTGACCTCCTCCAGCTTCCACTCATCTCTGGTCGTCCTCTGATTCCACTTTAGCTTCCTGGACGTCCACTCTCGAGTGAAGCCATCTGTCAAGCTCCTTCGGTCGTCTGCCACCACCTGTGGCCGATCGATCTTGACCTTGTTCCACCGACTTCAACTGCTCTGGTCGTCCGCTGATTGCATCTCAATCCACCCCGGACGCCCACTTCTGGAGTTGAAGACACCCGTCAAGCTTCTCGGTCGTCCGCCATCACCTTTGGCCGACCTACTTGACATTGTGCCATCCTTCTTCTTCAACTGCTCTAGTCGTCCGCTAATTGCACCACAATCACTCGGATGTCCACTTCTGGCATTGAAGATTCATCAAGATCCTTCGATCGCCCGCGGTACCTTCGGTCGACCGACTTGACCTGTGCCAACATCCTCTTGCATACCTGTGGTCGTCCGTTGATTCTCCCTGAATCCTTCGTGTGTCCACTGCTCCTCCTTGTGGATACTTCGGGTGTCCGCTCATTGCACACTGAGATCCTCGGACGTTCGCTCCCTCCTCTGTCAGTACTTTGGCCGTCTGCTCACTTCCCAATGAGATCCTCGGACGTCCGCCAAAGCTTCCTCTAACAGGTCTCGAACGTCCGCTCATTTTCACTAAACCTTTGGACGTCCATTCTCTTCTCCTGACATTCTCCGGACGTCCACTGATACCTCGCCAGATTCCTTGGACGTCCATTCCTTCTATTGTCAGATATCCTGGTCGACCGCTACTTTGTCTCTTCAGCCTTCGGATGACCTTTAACACTTCATCGGTCGTTCGCTCATCCTGCGATCGTCCGATCTCCAGCCTCCATCAGTTTTGACAAACTCCTGGACGCCCATTTGTCTTCTCACCAAGACCCCGAACATCCTTTGTCTTCACTTGATGTCCACAGGTCGTCCGCACTTCATCTACGATCGACCAATCTCTTGTCTATCATCTGCTTTGGTCATCCGCTGCTTCTACACTAGAGCCTTCGGTCGTCCACTCCAGCCTTGGCAATATTCTGGTCGTCCATTATCTCCACCCTGAGCCCTTTGGACATCCATTGTCTTCATCCTCAGATCTTCGGTTGTCCGCTCTTCAACTTCGGACGACCTTTCATCTACTTAGCCAAGACCCTTCTTCGACTAAGTCTTCACTGGGCATCCACTTCTCCTTGGACCGCCCGTTCTCCATCCTATGGGTTATAAGTGTGATTCCCTCGATCGCCCACTTCTCTTCATCGGGCGACCTCTCTTGTTAAGCCTTTCACTTTAGTCGTCCTCTTTATATCTTTGGTCGACCGTTCAAACTCTTACTCTTCTTCACATGCACTCCCCTTCAATATTTGTCGATCACTTCATACACTTAGGACGACCACTGCACACATAGAGTTCTTCTGATATGTCTTCTATGTGCATAGGTCATCCATTCTTTAACTTTGGTCGACCTATCATATTCTGAACCTAAATATCCTATTTCAGAAGTCATCTCAACAAGTTCATTAGTTCAATAAGTTCCCTCACAAATTTGCATCAAAATAATCTCGGGATCCTAGATTCAACACATATTAGAAGTTGAATGGAGGAAACGTCATCATGGGCAATGACGCAGTGCAAGATAGTTGGGATCGACTCTATTCAGATCAAAATTCATGACAATAAGGTGATAACACTGACAGATGTACGTCACGTTTCGCAATTAACGAAGAATCTGATATCACTAGGAGTCTTGGACTCTAATGGATGTTAGATCAATGTTGTTGGAGGTGTTCTCACTGTCACAAAGGGTGATATTGTTGTCATGAAGGGAGTCAAACAAAAATTCGTGTACATACTACAAGGCAAAACAGTCTCTAACGTTGGTGCGGTGACTAGTTCATGAGATTCAGAAGTGTCAAAGTTGTGGCATATGCTTCTTGAACATATGAGTCAGAATGGGATAAACATCCTCAGCAAACGAGATCTTCTAGGAGGTCATAAGATTTTTGAAATCAGCTTCTGCATCATTGCATTTTCGGTAAGCAGTGCCGACATTAGTTCGGCAAGGCAGTGCATAGAACGAAGGCGACTCTCGACTACATCCATGCTGATTGTTGGGGTCCCTCTCGTGTTTCATATTTAGGAGGTGCTATATACTTCCTCTCTGTGATTGATGACTACTCAAGGATGACTTGGGTATTCCTGATGAAACATAAGAGTGAGGCCTTCAAGGCTTTCAAGGAGTGAAAGATTTTGGTGGAGAAACATACATCATAGAAGGTAAAGCGTCTTCGTACTAACAATGGTCTAGAGTGCCGTTCGTCTAAATTTGATCAGTTATGCAAAGATGAAGGCATTCCTAGAAATCACACCATCAGACACACTCCACAATAGAATGATGTGGCAGAATGAATGAATATAATACTTCTAGAGAGAGCAAGGTGCATGCTCTCTAATGCTAGCTTGAATAGGGCATTCTGGGCTGAGGCTGCTAACATAGCCTGTTACTTGGTGAATTGGAGCCCGGCGACTGCAATCAATCTCACAACTCCTATTAAGGTATGGTCTAAAAATCTTGTTAATTATACTAACTTAAAAGTTTTTTATTGTCCTGCATATTATCATGTCAGCGAAGGAAAACTAGAGCCAATGGCCAAAGAATGAGTGTTCATGGGATATGGAACATGAGTGAAAGACTACAGAATCTGGTCTCCTTCATAGCACAAAGTAATTCATAGCAGAAATGTAACCTTTGATGAGGCTTCAATGTTTCAGCCCAAAGTGGAGGTTGTTGATGCAGTACCTAAGAGTGTCAACAAACATGTGGAGTTTGAGGTGGCTCAAGTATATAGGACATCATGACTGATTTGAATGTTCAGTATATAAGACGTCTCTACCATGTTTGTAATTTCAAATCCCTTGCTCAATTTATTCTTGATCTCTTTGAGCATATGTACATCATTTCTCGTAAGTAGTATGTCATCTACATATAGTGATAATATTAAGACACAATGATCCAATTTGTTCGTCCTGAAATCAAATTGGACTATCATCTCATAAAATTTAAATGCCATCATCTAGATGATTGCTTTAAGTCATAGAATGAATTTTCAGAGTTTATACACTTTATTCTCTCGACCCTTCATTTGAAACATTTCAGGTTGTCACATATATGCGCCCTCCAGTCGGTCTCCATTCAAGAACGTTGTTTTGACGTCCATTTGGAATAACTTCAAATTCATATATGCAATTATAGCTAAGATTGTTCGGACTGACGCAAACTTAGCTACTAGAGACTAAGTTTCATGAAAATCTATCTCGGCTTTCTTAGTATAACCTCAGCCATCAGTCTCGCTTTTTGCCTTCCAAGAGAACTATCAACTTGGTACTTTCTCTTAAATACCCATTTGCATCCAATTGATTGTCTTTCTTCTTGCAAATCACATAATATCCATACTTTGTTATTGTGAATCGAGCCCAAGTCATCTCTCATGGCAGCCACCTATGACTTCGATTCACTAGAAGTCATCGCTTCTTTAAGGGTGATAGGATCGTGCTATCCTCTTTCTCAATATCAACAGAGTAACAAGTTACTTCGCACTCGTACAATATATAATCTCCCAAATGTGCGAGTGTTATCCGTGGGCGCTAGGAGTCGGTTATACTTGTGGAACTATTGTGTTCCACTTCATCCAAGAATATCTCATTCGAAGGTGGAGCATCACCTCCCACTACTGGATAGTACAATGGATCACCTGAGTTATCTCCATCGTCTCTTAGAATCGTGAGTGATCATCATCCTCTCTAAGCTCCTTTTCATTCTCAATAAAGGTAGCATCACGATTCTCTAAGAGACCTTTTTTTTTATGGAAGAATATGTACCCTTTGGATTGTTCACTGTTTCGAATAAAACTGCATGTTTTCATCCTCAAGTTCAGCTCGTCCCTACGCTAACTAAGCTGACTAGGAATCAACACATCTTCAAGTCCAACTTGTCCCCAAGCTGACTAGAAATCAACATGCGCACTTTACATCCCCACTTTCGGATATGACTCATCTCGAGCCTTTTTGTCATTCCACAACTTGATGGCGTAGTTTCTATGGACTTAGTGGTAATCTTGTTTTGTATGTAACTCCCGATCATCAAAGTCTCGCCTCAAAAATGCTTTGTTATACTTGAGTGGGACAACATACATCTCACTGCATTCATCATGATTCTATGCTTTCTCTTTTCCACACCATTCTTTTGTGGTGTATGCAACATCATAGTCTCCCTATCTATGATTTTCGAAATGCAGTAGTTCTTAAATTTTTTAGAGATATATTTTCATCCTCTATCTGTCCTTAGGCACATCATGGGTATTTCTAACTTTTTCTCAACTTGTGCATTGTACCTCTTAAAATTCTCAAAAGCTTTTAACTTTCTCACTAAGAGGTATATATAATAATATCTAGAGTAGTTGTCAATGAACGTAATAAAATATTCTTTACTCATGTAAGTAGGAACACTCAATGGTCCACAAATATCTGAATGAACTAGTTTCAACAACTCAGTTGACCTTGTCCCAAAAGTAAATGGAGTCATTGTCATTCTCCCAACCAAGCAATGCTCACATGACATTGTTCTTGTGCAAAAAATGTTGGACACTAAATTCATATTTTTTATTTGTCTCATTTTTGAGTTTCATGCATGTCTCAATATCTCGTGCCAGAGATCATAGTAGGACAGATAACACAGAGTATACAATTTTTTTATTTTATCACTCTTTATTACATTCAGGCAGAACATGTCATGATCGGGCACATACCTTCTGGTTGCATACACTTTCATGTTTTTGCCTATCGTGATCCGACTACTATAGAATCTAACTTCAAAGTCTTTTGAAAACAGAACTTAAATTGCATCTTATTCCTAACGCATACAACATGTTCTTGAGTATCATGAAGTTGTCACATATATCCAGCTTATACTCATCAATACCCTCAACATCGATGTATGTGTTGTTGCCTATATATATCCTTTGTTCGAATTTTGCTAACTCTTTGAAGTTTATAAGACCATTTTTGATCTTGCAATGATGTGAGCCGCACCTGAGTCAATTCATCATCTTTTGATGTCCAATGTCATCGCGTTGAATTCCACCACGATGGCGAAATAGAACTTGTTGATGCCTATGCCTTTTTCTTGTCTTCCGCTTCCTTCCCCTCCGCTTGATGGACCTTGTTCTTGTCTTGTCCAGATCTTATGGGACAAAGAGTCCAATCTTCCCAAATAATGGTAAGCCCCTCTTGGAACCTTGCGGTCTACCTTGAGTCTTGAACTGCTTCTTTCTAATGCTAAAGATTGACCTGACTTACTTGTGATGGTTCCCAACATGGGCCTTTTCCCACGTCGAAGACATCAATATTATTCTTTTCCTTGGTCATGTCCTGCTTGATGACTAAGATGGAGGATAATTCAATAACCCTTTTGATCGACTCATTCACATGAACGGTCGTGACAGTCATATCGAAGGCAGACGAAAGACTATTCAACACTAAGATGATCAAACATATTTTTGTCTGACTTTCAAGTTTTTCGCCATTACAATTATTTTGCTCACATGATCAGACAATCCATTTACAGGTGGTGTATCTATGCAACAATAATAGAACATTCATATCCCTTTTAAACATATAGTTTTCTAGAGCTTTGGACAGTGTCATGCGTGGTAGCTTTCAACTTACCACATAGCTCAAAAACTACTGATTCAAATAATATTTTCTAAATTCTCTAAAAAATAATTATAAATGATTCAACTGCTGATTTCTAAATGTTAACCAACTAAAATTCCAATAAATGAAGGCGTAAATGATCTAGTAAGTAACCGATTGAATTGGATCTAATAAAGGACTTTTTTTATCTCAAACAATCAAATTTCTTTTTGAAAAATTAAGATTCATGTGTATTTAATTTACTAATCGCGTACTATGAGCAGACAACATTGTAATATTGAAAATAATATCAGAAAAAAATAGTTGTAAAAAAATTTCTGCATTTATCGATAATTTTATGGATGTTTACATGCATGGATGTTCAATTTTTAAATTAAAAATTGAAAATTGTGTATCGCCTACCCACAGTTAAAAGTGCATATTTCATATGTAAATATCAGAGAACTTATTCAAAAAATCCATATTTTTTCTTAATATTATACATCCATATACAACTTTTTCGATTGCCGCAAATGTTACATAACATCAATTTTTTTTACAATTAAAAATCAATATTATAAATGAAATATAAGAAAACTATCCTGAAAAAAGTTTGATTAGTTTCAAGACCGTAATGTTTTGTTTTCCTTTTTTCCTCTGGAATTTTTGAATAAAAACTTGCCAAGCTGAATCTCCAACCCTGCCGTGCATGACGCTGGTGCAATTATAATACGAATAATTATGCAAATCGATTCCACAAAAAGAAAAAAAATTATGCAAAAAAAAAACAAATCGATATAAATGATGAAATTATAATACGAATAATTCATTTGAGGAACAGTACTCATTGAGGAGAGAGGGATTAGAATCTCTTTGAACTTTGAAGGCTTCTCTTCTAAAATTTGATGGACAATCGTCGGGAACAAAATCCCCTTGAATATGTAACACCAGAACCACAGCTAGTTCAAGAATCTCATGGACAATGATAATAGAGATGCTCTTATTTATATTATACATATAATGATATAATATTTCTAATTTAATTTTTATCCAAATTCCTTCCCTTTTTTTTACCATTCAATCATTTTATTCTATTTGATCCTCTTATCTACCACTCGTTTTCCGGTCTTTTTCTCTTTTTTTTTTCTTACATTTTTTACCTTCTTGTTTCATCCCCGACTTCCATCCAGCTAGCAGTGTTCACCGGGTCGGATCGATCCTATGAACCCGACGATTCGAACCGACTCAATCTCAATTGGATTTGATCGAATAATTGATCGGATCGAACCTGAATTGACCCAATCATAACCCGATCACCAATGGATTGAGTATGTATTTCAATTTTTTGACCCGATCAATCCGACCTAACCCGACGACCCAAACTTTTATATATTTTTTATTAAATTTAAACTAATTTATTCTAAATAAGAATTTTATATTATAAATGTATACTTTATATCCTTTAAATCATTATAAAATATTGAAAAATATATTTTTTTATTTTTTAAAATATAATTGATGTTAAGTATTATAAAAAAACAATTAAAAATATATGAGAAAAAATTAATTGGATAAATCAATGATCCGACCCGAATTCGGTGATTAATGTCATCAACCCAATCCAACCCGATCAAAATCAATCAGATTGGGTCATTTGAGTTCGGGTCGGGTCAAACCTGACCCATGAACACCCCTACATTCAGCTAAAATACAAGGAAATGATTCCTTGTTTAAATAAGGAAATAATTATGTCAATGTATTATACCTCAAAACCGTACAAAACATAACTGATAAAAAAAATGATTCAATTGATAAAGGGATTGGATTATATAAAATCAATAAGTAAAGTCGTCAGTTCTAGAAGAAGTTTTAAGTCTTTACGCTTTTTATCTTAGATTTGATTAGGTAGATATTAACAATTTATTTGATACATTATCTAGTAAAATCATGACCGTCAAAATTGGATCTAACTAAAAAAATATCATCGTTTAATTAATTGTCCTCCTTTTTAGTCAAATTCAAACCATTTCAGTAGTTTTTGTTTTATATATTTTTAGATATGCAATGTAATATCTAATTTGATCAATATTTTTAATGATGAGTTATGTTTTATTATAATATTTTAACTTTAATTAGTTTAAAGATAAAACCATTTGCTATTTTAATCTGGTATTGCTTCATTTTAATAATATTTCTTTACCTTCTTTTATGGTAGTTATATATGTTTCATTCATATTGTCATTTGATCGATTATTATTCGAATTAACTGGTTAAACCAATTGTAATGTTCAACCATAAGAAACTAAAAATATAGTAAAAACTTAGAAATATGTCACTATGTAATAATTTATTTTTGTTTATACATAATTTAATTTTGTCTCTTTTTTATTATCATATTAATATCACTTCTTTAATTGTTTTTTTAAAGATGTGACTCAATATCTCGCTTCATCATTATATGTGTTTGATAAATAACTAGACTTTCTAAATTTTTTTGTATCCATCGTAGATTTAACATCCAACTGATAGAAAGGTAGGTAACATTGTAGGATCGGAATGACACCAAGAGGGAGGGAGTGAATTGGTGCATTAAAATCTTTCTCTCTTTTTCGTTATAATAGATGAGTTATATTAGCAGAAGCTTACACATGCAAATATAAACAAACAGAGAGAAGAGAGTAGAGAGAAAAATAAATAAACACACAAATACAAGGTTTGTTGACGAGGTTCGGTAGAACTCCTGGCCTACATCTTCACTCCGGTCTTATTGCACCCGAGATCTCCGGAGATCACTAACTCCTTTTTCAAGGGCGAAACTTCCCTTACAAACTTCTCCTTTCTTGCACGAGGACAAGGAGACAACCTCTTAAAGTTCGCACAAAACTCTCAATCCCTTCTATCCTGGATTCTTCACTCGAATCGCAGAAGGGGAACTAAGTCTTTCTATCACTCAATGCTCACACTGAATATTTGCCAAAATTACTTCCCAAGACTCTTGGGAATACATTATATACTCTGCACTAATGTCCAAATTCTCTCACTCAGAAAACTAGCCGTTAATGCAAGTACAATACCTTCACCTACTCCTTGATCGTCCACTGCTCCTGCCTTAGTCGACCGTTGCTTTGGTGAAGTCCCCACTTGAACTGCTGCCTGGTGCTTAGGTCATCCACCGCTCACCCTTGGGCATCCGCAGATTCAAGTGCCGAAGCCTTTCTCCCTCAGTCAAGTTCCTTTGGACATCCACCACCACCTGTGGCCGTCCGATCTTGACATGAGTACCTCTCTTCAACTGATCTCTGGTCGCCCGCCGATTCATTCAGCCTCCTAGATGCCCACTCTCTAGTTGAAGAGTGCGGTCAAGCTCCTTCGGTCACCCGCGCT
>LTAE01012037.1:3899-14428 GCA_001647135.1 Pontederia paniculata | reverse complement strand
ATATCTTTGGTCGACCGTTCATGCTTCTGCTCTCCATTGCAGATCTCCTCCCTCTAATGTTGGTCGACCGCTTCATACACATAGGACGCCCACTGCACACATGTAGTTCTGATATAATTACGCGTGCACTGGTCGTCCACTCCTTCAGCTTAGGTCGAACGCTACTCTTAACTTGTATATATCCTGTTACATAAATCAGCTCAACAAGTTCATCAGTATAGGCTGAGTTCACTTTACAAATTTGTGATCATTCAAAACATTCTCGGGATCCTAGATTCAACAAGGAAAACAAGAAAAAACCTTAAAAAACCCAAAAGACAAAGAAGTAAAATTGGCATAACCGTGTAGAGGTTCATGGTTAAATAGAAGTCCTACCTGAACAGCTGCTTGAATGTCTGATGTTCTTAGTTTGGCATCACAGATAGCTGCAACAGCTTCACTAACAAATTTGCTTAAATTAACACCTCTTAAGTCCTCCATTAATCCTTCTCGTTGATCATCATTAATTTGTTTAAGCTTCTTGATCACTGCTGTGTTGCGTTTGATACTCGAGTCCAATGTCCTGAGAAATGCAGAATCTGGAAGAGAATATCTTAATACCATGTTAGATAGCGCTATTATATAAAAGAATTAATCAGGTCATTGTGTACAAAAATAAAGCATCACTAGTATTTGTTTTATTTATTTTTTGTTTTTCAGTACAATTTATAAAGAGGAGAATCTTCTAATATGGGAACTCAAATGTTTCCCTAAATATAGGAACATGTTGAGCATATTGAGTATTAGAAGGCAGAGTACAAAACATGTCTGGGGGACCAGTGATGCAAAGTGTTCTAGCTCTTGATATTATAAAAAAGTTTCAACTGAGATATGTGATAAGGAAATGCATTTTTTGAAAGATGATAACTGTCCTTTTTGAACCCACAAAACTGGGAAATTTTGTTCATCATGCATTACTATGATGATCAACTTTCATATACTAATTAAAAGGAGACTACAGGACAAAATATAGATAAATATAATCCTTCTAATATGCTATCTGCTACAACAAGTAGATTATTTTTCCTTTTTAGAGTATAAATTACTTTTCTTTTCAGTATAAACATTGTGATTAACCACTTTTTATACCTGGTCTTTCAGGATTCAGATTACTATAACGGAGTGCCATTTTTGCCTCAACCGATTTTCTGTATTCCTCTAGGCGTGCAACATTTTCCTGCAGAGCAAACATACATGTAATCACTATAAGGTTTAGTCTCAACCTTCAAACCTCTGGAATGAAATCTTAAAGCAATCAAGATAAACATACTATATGAGGGCCAAATTCTTTCTTATAACTTAAGATAATAGTCCATAGTTAATACAAAGATGATTACAGATTTAGTGAAAAATGCAAAGGATAACATGACAATCGCATATTGAAAAACCAAGTTAAACTGATAAATATTCTTTTAGGGCAAAAAATGATGGTCGACAATGTGTCATTCATTTCCTCAAAAAAAGACAATGTGTCGTTCACCCACCTTATTAATATTTTTTTCCAAAGAAGCACTTTATTAATTCTTTAAACTGATACAGAAACTCTACAGCATGACTTCATAATGGAGCTTGTCGTTGGACAGGAATCTGACGGAGTTATATCAATCCTAAAGAAAATCACTTGATGTAATTAATTTTAAGTTAATACATGTGACATTACCTGGATGGCGAAAAAACAGAATAAAGAATGGAAACAACTGAACAAGTATTATTCTTTGTTTATTACTGAAATTTATAAATTACCTGGTCAAAATAAAGATTGACTTTTATTAAAAGGGATAAAGATTTAGACTTAGATTATTAGAAACCGTATATCTTCTTGCTGCCACCAAGTATACATCTTCTGCTTCACCAAAACAAATTTCCCTCCAACAAAGCTTCAGGGTCTGCCTCAGAGACATGACAAACTTCACCATCTTATTGTTGACACTATTCATGCAGGTTTTTTATATAAACATTTAAATAACTATAGGTGTTAAAGGTGATGCCATAATCAAATAAAACATAGAACTGCAACATATATAGCTATACAAACTTATATTTTTTCCATTTTCAATTCAATCCCCCAAAAGAGGAAACAACACCATATAACATGAACCATACTAGCACAGGCCACTTGATAACTAGACAGATAAGAAGAACTAAGGCCGAGATATGCACCATGATAAACAAAGCCACAAGTAGGAAGAGTAGCGCATGAATAAAAATTAGTAATAGAACCTCACTGATACAATAGAACAACAATGGCCATCAGTAATCACATGAAAGAATCTTTTACCTCATCATCTTGTTTACTAGGCTGACCACCAACAATTCGACACTCATCTTCTGCATGATCCATGTCTTCTAGGGAAGATGGCTTTCACTAGTAGGATAAAATGTATTTTCATAATATCAGATCTTTAATTAAAAGCATAGCATTATGTTGGATGTAGCGAGAATCAAAGTAATGGCAAAGAAGATATTTTTCTGTTGGAAAGAAACTGAAGACAGGGAGTTCCATATATGTTTTACATGTGAGATTATGCATTTGATTACAAGTTTATATCTTTTTATTACATAATTCTATCTTCTTAAATGCTCTTTTTCATGATTTTATGAATTTCCTGCATGATTGATCTTGTTTACCATCTAACATATGAGTGAAAAGTTCCTGATTTTTATATTTATTCTGTTTCAGGAACCTGGGAGGAAGAAATTCACACCTAGACATTTTGAGTTGATGATAGCCTGGATGAAGAAATTCACACCAGATTCTTTTGAAGATGGCAGCAACCGAAAGAAAATATTCACACCCGACGAGACTCACTACACACCAAATTTCAGAAGAGGACAAAAGAGACTGGTTTCTAGGAAGATTCCTTCTGCGATATTCCTAGAAACTTTCAGAATGAAGAGGGACATATGTCAAGAGAGGAAGGAAGGAAAAAATCCTAAGAGTATAAAAAGGAGATGGTAGCCACTGTGGGGATCCGCCATTTTCTGAGAAGACTATTTTTACTCTTCGTGTTGAGCTGAGAAGCAGAGAAGTGCCCACAAATTTGGATATTCTTTTCATAGTTGCTATGTATTATTCAGGAGACTGGATTAATATTTTAGATTCTTTTGTTTTGAGATGTTAATATGGAGATGAACTCCTATATTATATTGTGTTTTTATGGATATTTGTGGTTAAGCTTGCTGGCCGAAATAGGATTTGTTGAACTCATTTCTATCATTTATAGATATTTGGCTTGTATTTTAATTTGATGCTATATGTTCTGCTCATTTTCTATGTAATCTGATTTATATATCATGGTTTTACTTGAAAGGTAGTTTTTCTTCTCCCAAACCCTCTAATATTTGGCCTGATGCTCGGTTCTCGCTGCAATGTTGATGGTTAGCAAGAGGTGCTGACTGAGGGGTCACACTTCACCAGGTTTGGGATTTAGATGTTGCTTATGGATTATGGAGCAAAACAGGGTAGAGATCATTTAGACTTCGAGAGTGGTCTAAAGTGGACTCTAGGAATTTGAATCATTATTGATTGAATCTCCAAATCCTAATTTGCGAGAACAAATGGAGTTTTGAGAATATACCCCATGTGTAAGTGAGTCATTTCTATTTTTTTATGAATTTATGACCATTTTTCTATGGGATTTTGAATAGATGATAGGAATGCGTTTGGAAACATTTCCTATTTCCGGTATAAATATTCTATTGAATAACTTGTTTCTTTACTTTTCTTCAATTTTTTGTTTAAGTTTTAGTAAAATTAATAGCCGACCCCACCTAGTGGGATAAGGCTTTGTTGTTGTTGTTGTTGTTGTTGTTGTTGTTGTTNCTTTACTTTTCTTCAATTTTTTGTTTAAGTTTTAGTAAAATTAATAGCCGACCCCACCTAGTGGGATAAGGCTTTGTTGTTGTTGTTGTTGTTGTTGTTGTTGTTGTTGTTGTTGTTGTTGTTGTTTAGTAAAATTAAGAAAATTCAAAAATAACATTTTATTTCAGTTTTCAATTTCACTTCTCTTGATTGCATTCAGAACCCATATTTTTCTCCTTCGGTTTGGTTTTATTTGAGAGTAAAGTAAGTTTAATGAATGAAACTCGATTTTCCTATGGAATCAATTTGACACCAGACATACTTGATGAACCTAGTTTTTCCAAGTTCACACTTCGGAGATTCTCCTGTGAAAACATATTTTAACGGCTTGTGAAAGTGAAGCTAGGTATTCCTTGATTTGAATATGTTCATTGTGATTTTTCACCTGTGAATTAATGTGATTTGATTGAAATTTTACATGTGGATTCCATACACAAAATAATTTCACATCATCATAGATGTACGAAATTAAGTGTAATTGTCATATAAACAGTTATTTAATGTTTTCCATAGCCATCTAGCTTCTTATTCCTAGCTTAATCCATGAAATTATAGGGCTGAACCAACTATAACTTTAGTATAAAATTAACAACCTTAGGAAAATGCTATAGTTTATCCCTTCAAGAAAATGACAGTTTTTTTTAAATTTTACGAGAGTTTAAAGAACTAAATAGTAGATAAATATAGAAGGAAGAAATCAATAAAAAACAGATATTTTATAGAAATACATGAAGTACGAGTAAATAATTTGGATATTAGTGTAAAACCTAATGATAAATTTACACTTAAAAGTCAAGATATTTCCATACACAAACTAGACCATGGTACATGAACTATCCACTGGACAGCATTAAATCCTTGCATAAAGTGGGTTCATCAGGAAAACCTTTTTCTAGTATGTACTTACAACTTCCCAACACTTCAGTTATCCAAATCAAGGAAGAAAGAAAACAAACGTGAAATAAAAATGGAAAATCTAATTATTACAAAGTCCAAAGGTTGCCTAGCACACAGATATTTCGAAGATGATGCATCACCTATAACTAAATTTACACATAGAATGAGCCAAATCTAATGGTAGCAAAGGCATTGTTCTTCGTGAATTCATCGGGAAAACATTTTTAAGCATGAATTTTACCTATTCCTCAGTTCGACTATTGCAAACTTCATTCGCATCGAAAGTAACTCAAATCAAGAAAACAAAATTTGGATAAAGTAAACCAAATAGGCGACGAACAAAGAACCTCGAGGAAGCCACAACTTCAATCCACTGTCAGATAAGTCGATGTACTGCTGGAGACCGCGGCGACGATGAGAGGAGTTAGGGTTCGGCTAGAAAAGGATCCGAGGGGAAAAGGACGAGAATGGCAAGAACAACGAGACGAATAGGAGGAGAAGGAGGCGCGGGAGAAGCCTGAGGAGCGATCGAGGTTGACGGAAGAAGGACGGCTCCGGTGGTGAAGCAGGCGGCCGGTGGCCGGACGCCGGCGGATTCGGGTGGGTGGTCGGCGAACGGTTCGGGTTTCGGATGCGGAAAACTCGCTGAAAACGGAAAGGGGCCGAAGGGCGGAAAGAAGAGAGGGTTGGCTACGCGGGTCGGGTTCGTCAAGCGGGCCGGATTTTTGTTCGTACTTTCGAGAAATAAAACCATTCAGTTAACGTTGCGGAAGTGGAAGGTTTTGGGCCAGGCCGCATATTTAAAACTGTAGGCATTTTTTCCGCGATTGTGAACATGGAGTTTTCTTTGTTAATAATAAGAAAACAATAAAATATAAATTATTAACGAATAATATATATATATGGGAAAATAGGGGTGTGCAGGATTTTGTACTCGCACTCCGTACGGCACATGTTTCTAGCCATTGATTTTAAACTAATGATCAGATTTTATCCAATTAAAAAGGGATAGCAACGAATGCATCTCGATCATTAAAAGCTTTTCTCAATAGTTCAGAGTTTATCCAATCATGACCTTCTAAAAAATTCTAGCTCAAGAAGGTAAAAAATGAGCTGACGGTCAATCTTTTCCGAAAAAAGTTCTCTCTCCTCACCTCTTCTCGATGGCTTCTTTGTTGTTGTCGCCTTCGTCGGTTGCTATTATCGTCTTCGCTCTGGTGTTGTCGTCGCCTCCGCTCCTTTGATGTTGTCGCCGCCTCTACTCAGTTGATGTCGTCGATGCCCCCGCTTTATTTATGTTGTCGTCTCTCTCTTTAGGTTCCCTGCTTGATCCGAACAAGAGGAACCGAATGCTTTTCTACTACCCTCCCGCCGTTGTCACTCTGGTGCCATGTTGCCACCACTTCCGCTCTACTATTGTTCATGTCATCGTCGCTCTGCGATGTCGTCGCCTCCACTCCACTGTTGCTGCCACCGCCTCTATTTGGAATGTAAGCTCGTCTCCAAAGTGCAGCGACCAAAAGTTCCCCTAAGAGTGCATTGACGTCCACAAAGTTGATCGGATGTGAGCCTCCAAGACAAATCTTGTGCAAGCTCGTGTGATTTCTTCATCTACTCTCTAAATTTGATCAAAGTTGGTGCACCAGATCTTTCTTGTCTTGTATCTTCATGTTTTTTTTTCCTTTTATCAATTTTTTCATCTTTTACTTTTCATACTTCAATACTTTTGTTGGCCCCTTAAAAGTCATCAATACTTACTGATTTATTCTTTTATAGAGCAAGTAGCCAATTGTATGCCTCAAAATGAGTGGAACTAATAGAATCTTTAGGTAGTAGCTTCTTTTTTCTTTCATATTGGTCTTGGTTGCATAACTATCAGTTATTCATATTTTCTAATACAAGTTATCTTCTACTTGGCACATTTTTCTTTATGTTTTGCGGATAGAATTCCAATTTGAATTTCATATTACTCCAAAAACTCAAGTAATTCTTATTTATCTCACTTTATTGATTAAGTAAATGTTAAAAAATTGAATCTTCATTAATTTATTGATCAAATAAATCTTTCTTTATTGACAATGTTCTTCTTAACATTTTTTATCATCTAATCACATATTTTTAGTGTTGACCAAAATTGTTAAACAAGCTTATTTTGTTATCATTGTAATGCTTATGTATTGTGCTTTAGAAATTGTACTACTTCAATTTTATTTGATATTATGTCAAGCTCCTTTTTTTGTAGAGCTATTTTGGACAGAGATTGACCATTAATTTATATGATACACTGATACCATTCTTATTTTTCATTATAGTTACTCTCTTATTTCAATTGTTATTTAGATGTGAATGTCAAGTTGAAGTAGCCATTGAGGTTTCTTGGATAGATTCTAATCCTAGTTGTAGATTATATGCATGCCAAGTGTGTATTTTCTTTTTTGTGTGTTTTTTGTATTTATTTTTTTAATTAAGTTATGAATAATATTCTCTCTTATTTGTTCTTAGCGTACTGGAGCATGCGACTATTTTCGATGGTTGGATTCATTTTATTTCACAATATTATAAGAATGTCATCGATAACTTATTGAAAAAGGTGGATGATTTGGAAACACAACTTTCTATGGAGCACAAAAGGGTTAAAATAGTTATATGGTTTCTTGGTTTGGCGTTAGTACTTAAGTTGTACTAATCAAGGCACATCAATATTATTGTAATCAGTGATATTGTTGTGGTCTTTATGTGGTTTGTCATTAAGTTTGTACTTTCATGATTAGTGATCTTGTTGTGATTTTTTATGTGTGTCAAGAAGGTTGTTGTAACAATGTAATTGTCATAGTGTTATTATAGTTCTTATGTAAGTTTATGTCTCACCAAGACTGTGAAAAAGGGGTGAGACGAAACCCTCACACTATTTTATGAGTTTATGTTTATGACCGAAAGATTATTGTATTATTTTCTCTTATTGTAATTGTTATACTCTTTTGTCTTCAGTTGCATGAGATTATGTCATCATACTCTATGTCTCTTATTGTAATCCACTTAAGGATGTAAACCTTTTTTTAATCGAATTCATGTTATGTCTTCAGAACTATGACTAATCATATAATTCTATAAAAAAAATTTGTTCAATCAAGGTTGAATTAAACTGAACAATTAGCTATGATCCAACTAATTGTTGGATCTCATATCTGATTCTATAAACATTAGTATTGGGATCTAACTGTGATCCACTTAGGATATGAACACCACTCAACATCAATACTAGGTAAAGTTGAGAACATTTGGAAGCCTCACTTGGCTAAACTTGTACAAATTGATCTTACTGTAGACCTCGTAGAAATATTAATTGGCTTGTTTCCAACAATCCAAATGGCAATATAGACGAAGCCAATTTACTACATTAATAGGAGACTACAAAAGATAAATTTCAAAATCATCACTATACATGTGACCTTAAATTTCAAATGATCTATGTTGTTTTATGTGTATCCTCTTAGTTGCAGCTTCATATTCCTTAATCGGAGCTTGAAATCAAAACGACAAGTACTTAAATATAATCAGTGAAAAAATAACTATGAAAAACAATATGAACTACAATCAAAACTAAAACTACAACAAATAAAAGTTAACAAACAAATTATCATTCTACCATATGTTGGCTTATATTATTATTGACTTGATACATTTTGTTGCGACTGTTCAACTTGTTTCATTTGTTGACCCTATGAACAACAACAACAAATATGAGTACTTTTGTGTCAATAACAATACTTATTGCATATGAAAATTAATTTAAAACATATGCATATGAGATAATGGACAACGACGACTATTATGACCTTTGTTACCATAAGTTTCTACACAAATTCTATTGTATCATTGAAACTTTAATACCGGATTTAATTATTTGCATTTTTTTGGATGACCCTTAGATTTTGCATGAATAGGACCACATACATAAAAACCTAAATCTGTTTGGCTAGGAGTTGGAACCTCAGGATTGGAAATTAGAACCTCATAATTAGCACATATTGATTGACTTGCAATCACAATTGCATGATTTTAATTTTTGTTCATAGATTTCACATGTATTAATCTTTGGATCAACACAACTACAACTGAACTTTCAATCATTAAATTTTAAATGGAAGCAATCCTAGTTTCATAAGTTTCAATATGTTAGCATGTCAAGCTCATTTTCTAATAGGTCTAATTTAAGATTTTTCATTCATAGAAAATAAGTGGAGTATCACATGGAACACATTCGTTTGAATGTCGTGCATCAATTGTCCACCATGGAGGATGTACCCAACGGCGGAGGCAAGAATTTTTTGAGTGGGTTCACTATTTATATTAACTAATTAAATAAAGAGTTGAGTTAGTATTTAAAATTAATTTTTTGAGAAAATTATTTTAATATCGATTTATAAATACATATGCTTTATTTATTTTTTCTAAGAACAATTGAAAGATTAATAAATCAAAGTTTTTGTTCATTTACTTTACTTTGGGAATATATAATTAGGTGGTTTTATAATATTTTGTATATATAGAGTTAACTAGAAAAAATATTTTATATTCAATTCTATGAATAAATAAAAAATAAATTTAGAACATAAGAAGAAAAAGATATTGCCTTTAATAATATGCAAAATAATAAACATAAACATTTAATTATGTTAATATCTTAACAAGAATAGTTGCACAATTATTCTTTATATAGTCATGCATGAAAATTAAGAAATTAAACGACCATACATAATACTATACATGGCTTAAAGTTAAAAAAATAAATAAATATAGGTTGAATAAAATAATGTAAAACTAAATAAACTAAAAATAGAAAATATATGAATAAAAAATTTAATACTTGACTAAAGAAAAGATGATGAATTAATTATAGAAAAATAAGTCAAAGATATTATGCATCATTAATGTTTTAAAAATTTATTAAAAAATAAAATGCCCATTAATAAGATAAAGAAGATATGATCTATAGAAATTATATATTCATGTAATGCAATAAGTGAAGAAAATAAAAAATAAATGAATAAAGAAGAGTGAAGAGAAGAGGGAACATGTTGTTGAATCTAGGATCCCGAGAATGTTTTGAATGATCACAAATTTGTAACTGAACTCAGTCTGTACCGATGAACTTGTTGAGTTGATTTCTGAAACAGAATATATTCAAGTTCAGAGGGATGGTCGACTTAAGCTGAAGGAATGGACGACCAATGCACACGTAATATATATCAGAAGAACTACAAGTGTGCAGTGGGCGTCCTAAGTACATGAAGTGGTCGACCAGCAATAGGAGAGTGCATGTGGAGGAGCAACCATAAATGGTCGATCAAAGATGTAAAGAGGGCGACCGATAATGAAGGAGTATACATGAAGAGGGGATCAGAGGTAGACCGGTCGATCAGATATGAAGACATGGACGATCGGAGTAAAAGGCTAAACTAGAGAGGTCGCCCGATGATTGAAGAATGGATGACCCCAAGACAAACTTTCTATACAAGGATGGGGAGTGGTCGTCCGGAGGGCTCAAGGAGGAGACAGTGGACGACCGGAAGACTGCCACGCTGAGGAGTGGACGTCCAGAGGGCTCAGGGTGGAAACAGTGGACGACCAAAGCAGAAGGCAGCAGAGGAGTGATCGACCGCAGGTTGAGTGCAGGCGACCGGATGACATCAGCGAAGACAGAGGACGTCCGGAGGCTTGGAGAGAAGAC
>LTAE01012036.1:0-10061 GCA_001647135.1 Pontederia paniculata | reverse complement strand
ATTCTTTTAGCTTTGGTCGACCTAACAACTTCTGAACTTGAATCAACTTGTTACATAATTCAGCTTAACAAGTTCATCAGTACAAACTAAGTTCCCTAACAAATTTGTGATCATCAAAACACTCTCGGGATCCTAGATTCAACAATTCCTTTACTGTCTTGACGTCAATTGGACTTTTGTTCTGCTACCTTAAGTTCGACGTCTGTCTCTCCAAATTGGTGATTTGATCTTGTTGTATGAAGAGCTTCTTCAACATGGAATTCATAATGTTTGTGATGAGAACAAGTGGGTCCATTGTGTAACTTTCTTCTTGATTCTGTTGAGGCTTCATAGATGTAGCCTCTCTCTGAATTTAGTTTTGCATTTCAGCTTCTTTGTTCTCCTCAATTTGCTAGTTAGAATTTGCTTTGTTCTTCGCCATTGTGGGTAGATGTGTGCTTGAAGATCAAGTTGTGTATAGAAGTTTATACCTGAAAAGCTTACACACATTAGAGGAAAAGTGAAGGTAATAGAAAATTAAATCTCAAGTGCACTAGTCGAACAAGTAATAAAGTGAAAGAGTAGAGTTGTCGATCCCACGAGGAATTATATAACTACCTAATCAGAATTCTGGACTAATAGGAGATGACATTGATTTTAGGATGGGTGTTTCAGAAAACTAATACTATATAAATATAAGTAATAATAATAATAATATACGGATGACAACTAGGGGTTGGATAGTACTAAACTCAAGATGGGTATTCAGAATCTTGCACAACAATCGAATATGAGATGAAATTCAATATTGAATCTTCAAATGGTTAGAAAAACTTGAAGTTATGAATTCCCTTAATGGGTAACTCAACTATCTTGTATCAAAGAATCCAGAAAATACCCCTTAATGAGTCTATCCTCAGGAAGATGACACAAAGATGCAGTAAGTTGATTCCCTAGATTATTAAACCACCCTTAACGGGTTGACCTAACAAACCACAAATGACAACGCCCTTAACGGGTCAGAATCGCAGGACACAAATTGCTTCAACTAGAAAGTCAATAACCAATTCTACATAATTTATGAACTAACAGAGGATATATCAATAGTCAACTAATTAATTCAATCAAAACTGGAGAAAAGCAATGAACTCAGCAATCATGTTCATGGAAAATCAATTCAACTAAAAGTCTCGAATGCTATATAAATTTTGCAGTAGCAATAATGTCGAAATATAAAATAAACATAAAATATTCATAATAGGATTACAAAATTTCGTCCCAATGACGGATGGAACAAGAGATACTCCTCTGGATGTTGAAAAGATGACGAACAACTCCTTAATGGACGACGATCTTCCTCCTCAGCAGCCCTTCAGATTAGTCTTTGTTCTCTGGCTTCAAGGTACAGGTTAACGGCTCAATAGCATGCCTTTTCAGGTTGAAGACGAGGCCTCTTATACCCTAGGGTTTCTTAGGGTTGGATCAGCATTACATGTGAACCCTTGGATCAAATCTGCTCCTCGATCAACAGTGATGATGAGAGTCCAATAAAACTTATGATAATCCTCAGAAATATGATAGGAATCTAATCTTTAAAGTCTTCAACCAAATCCCAAACTTCCTGGCCGTCAAATCATTTCAGAATCACGAATATATCAAACTGCGTACCTTTATCACGGCCCGTGACAGGATGTCACAGCCCGTAAATATAGATGTCATCATGATTCCTCATATCATCACAACCCGTAACTCGGGCTCTGGGTAGCTTCTGCTCCTTACATCTTACGAACCGTAAGTAGAGATCACGACCCGTGATGGATCATATTTGAAGATTCAGCGCCTCGGAAAGTGGTCGTGATACGTGCATCACGGTCGTGATATCCTTCATAACGGCCCGTTACACTGCGTCACGGTCCGTAACTCGTGAGTTTGAATTATGTATTGCTTGCGGCACAGGTCGTAAGACGATGTTTACGGCTCGTTATGGACTTCCTGCTGCTAATATTGATGCATCACGACCCATAACAGGTGGTCATGGCCCATGATGGCTGCAGGGTATTGATTTCTTCCTCTCGAGCATGTTCATTTGCAATATTAAGTTGATTTTGATCCTTCTTTCACTTTCCATGTGATTTCCTACAAAAGACCACCAAACACGGGTAGATCCGGACTTGGAAGAATATAATCAAATAAAACAGAAAATAGATGCATGCAATAACAGAATGACTTAAAATAATGCCTAATGCAAACCCTAAAATATGTTGTAAAATGCATGCATCACCGACCACATGGCGTTAAAGCACCTTTTCTTTAAGAAAGAAGGCAAGCCTAGGCTAATCAGATGGGTGCTGGCTTTACAAGAATTATACCTCAAATTTAAGAATCGAAGTGGAGCTGAAAACCAAGTCGTCGACCATCTATGCAGGCTATAACTACCTCCAGAATTCAAGGATGACTCGATCCCCATCCGGGATCTACTACCAGACGACTACTTGCTGGCCCTTATCAGCCAAGGTCCACCCTGGTTTGCCGACATAGCAAATTATTTGGCGGCTAAGGTGGTACCTCCAAACCTTAACCCACAATAAAAGAGGAAATTCTTCACTGAAATCAAAAGTTACTTCTGGGATGACCCCTTGCTCTTTAAGGAGTGTCCAGATGATCAACTAAGAAGATACATAGCTGGCGAAGAAATTCTCAAGGTTATCGTTGAATGCCACACCCCACCTCATGGAGTTCATGGGGGAACCCAACGAACTGCCACCAAGATCCTACAGGTTGGATTCTACTAGACGATCTTATTTAGAGACGTTCATGCCTATGTCTCAACATGCGATGTCTGCCAAAGATCAGGCAACATTGGGAAGCGCCAAGAGATGCCCCAAGAAGGAATTCAAGCAACGAAGATTTCGACATTTGTGGGTCGACTATATGGGCCATTTCCCAAGCTCTGGTCCTTACAAATACATCCTGGTAGCGATTGATTACTTCTCAAAATGGGTGGACGCCATATCTACTGCAAGGTGCGATTCAGGCTCCGTACATAAGCTTTTAATGAAGAATATCTTCCCACGATTCAGCATGCCTTGAGTCTTGATAAGCGACAGGGGAAAGCATTTTCTGGAAAATCAATTTGAAGTTATGCTAAGAAAATATGGGATCCACCATAAAGTCTCAACCCCCTACCATCCGCAGACATGTGGATAGGTTGAGGTAAGCAATCAGCAGATCAAAGCCATCCTTGAAAAGGTGGTATCGAGATCAAGGAAAGATTGGAGCTCCAAGCTCCCTCATGCTTCATGGGCTTACCGAACAGCTTACAAGACTTCCCTCGGAGCAACCCCATACAGACTCGTATTTGGGAAGGCTTGCCACTTACCAGTCGAGCTTGAGCACAAGGGGTATTGGGCGATCAAGTACCTCAACCTCGACCCACAAGCTGCTGGTGAATATAAAAAACTCCAAATTAAAGAATTGGAAGAATTTCAGCACCAAGCCTACAAGAATGCCAGCATCTACAAACAGAAAACCAATAGTTGGATTGAAAAAGAAAGTTCAATGAAGGTGGACATATGCTACTTTTCAATTCTAAACTTCATTTCTTTTGGGGAAACTAAGATTGAGATGGTCGAGGCCCTTCATCATCAAAAAAATCTATCCATCAGGTGCAGTCCAACTCAGAAATGAGAAAGGGGAACTATTTATGGTAAACGTACAAATAATCAAGGCCTACTTGACCAAGTTGACCCGAGATTCACAAGATGAACCCCAACCTCACGATCCTCCTGAAGACACCTTGAAGAAGGAAGTCCAGACAGAGACTTTAAACATGGCGCTTTATGGGAGGACCCAGAGTTTTTACTAATCCAATTTTGTTTTCGCAGGAATAAAGCAGCCAACCAGTTTAGTCCGACCCAACCTCTTTAAGGTTCGTGGGTTAACCAAAGTACCAAGGGGTGAGATTTAACCCCTCATGCAACCTCAATCGGAAACCACTTGTCTACCGGGCCCACTTGGCCCGCGCGCAAAATCAGCAGTAGCAGGCCAGCCCATACACCTATGCCCTATAAGTACCCCATGGAGAGAGAAAAACCCTACATCACACTCATTTGCGCCGACACAACAATTCCCTCTGCCCCCTCTCACCTGCCGTACTTACTTGCAACCGCCTGCATAACCACCACCAACCACCGTAACCTCCAGATTTCACCCGTACAACCACCCTCCCAAAATCTCGCAAGATGGTAGCTACACGCGGACAAGCGACTGGGAAGATATGGAGGCTGAAGTAAAAAAAATGGGGGCGCACACATGAGGACCCTATCGATCTTGACAGCGTTGAAGCCATGGCCAACCCTAATGCATCAGTGACTACTGACACATCATCCGCGAGCAACCCTGCCCCTCCAAGCAGCCCTGAAGTATTGAAGAAGAAGAAGAGCGCCAAGAGGAAGCTCCTTCTTCACCAGGAGAAAAAGCATGGCCACAAAAAGGTCAAGAAGAAGGAGATCATGGCAACCTCTAATGTTGCGATAGAGGAGGAAGCACCAGCTGCACCCGTCCACCCTCCTATTCAAGAAGAGGTGATGGAAGCGTCTGCTGAGTCTACTCCTCTAGCTTTGCTCACAAACATCACCACACCCCCTACAGAGGTCGTCACGCGTCCGTTTGCAGCAACTTCTCCTCCAACACGCCTGGCGCTACCAGCTCCAGCAATCTCCAAGACTGCGTCCCCAACTGCATCACAAAAGACAAAAGTAGTCGAATAAACGCCGAGCTACATCCCTCCTTTGCCGATACCACCACTAACGGAAGCTACACCGCCGCTCAATCCTTCATCGAGCCTCGACCTCGGCGGGATGGGCACAGAAGAAGGGGACAAAGATGTAGACATCCTTAGAGGAGAAGAATCCCTACGTCAAGGGGAGCAAGCCCAAATCGAGGAAGAGGAGGAGCAAGACTCATCCAGAGAGGAGAAGGAAGCCAACCTGGAGGCCCAATCTGATGAAGAACAAGACCCCGCCTTCCAGGACTTGGAGCCCGAAAGTTGATTCAGCGCCCCGCCACCATCATCTTCAGCGACGATAGGCAAGAGAACCTCTACAACAAGCTATCCAGCAGAAGCTTCATCCCGAGAAATACCTGGATGGCATGACCCTGAACATACTGGGCTTCCTCAATGACTTCGAGACCCAGGCTAAAAAAATGAGGGCCAAGCAGTTTTTCTTCAGGAGCTGGATCACATACCCAGATATCACACATGAATTCCTGAGCTCCTTGGACATCTCCGGAAGAACTGCTTCATTCCGGCTCTTCAACAAAGAGTTCAACTGGACCTTCAGCCGGTTTGCTAGGGTATAACAAGCAATACACCTGGCAGCTGATCACTAGCATTGATGAAGAGTATAACCGGAACGCCAAGGCATCGAGCATCTTGATGCATTCTAAATACACTAGCAAGCGCACTAGTCGTTCAAGTAATATAATGAAAAGAGCAAGGATGTCGAACCCATAAGGACTAATGTAACCTAGCCTCATCTAATTTAGAAGTAGTAGAGAAAAAATTAATTTCAGTTTTAGTTCAGAAGATAAAAGATGAGAAAAGATAAAATTCTAGAGATGAGGTCACATGAGATCAAATCAGATAAAAGTTGGAAGATTTAGGACTCTCTCACTAGTAAATCAGATTGAATAAGAATTGCTTCTAATGATGGACTAAGGTTTGCCTAAAGTATGATCCTCTAAACATACGCAATCACCTATCATACGTTCATATTTGTTGAGGACATTCAAGTGAATTCACCCCAACAAATCCTAATCTAAGATTCTTAAACGATGCAAAACTTATGCTATCGACCGCTTAAGTCCAATCAACAGGCCACACAATCCAGAATCTCCACGAGTAATCAGATTGTAACATGAATTGCTATGACTTAGAATTCAATGATAAATCCCTTCTAATGCTCAGACCAGTGAAATCAATTACACTAAATAGTCAATAATCAAACCTCATGATCATCACAGAGAAAGAACATTATTAAAAATAGCAATCGTGTTCTAAAAGAAACAAATCAAATAAACTCAATCCAAAATAGGGTTCAGAAGTTCCTAACACAGATAACTAAACATGAAAAATAGTTCTTCCAAATGAAAGAAATCAAACTATAGATCTCTGCATAAGATCTTCAACGTCTTGCTCTTCTTTCGCCTCCAAAAACTCAGAATTTCGCTCCAGGCTTCGAATAGATCTCTCTGGCTTCTCTTCTTCAAATTCGACTCTCTATTCTGTGTATAATTTGGATATCTCTGTAATCTCCTTTTTATACCCCCTCTAGATTAGGGTTTCATAGAAATCTGCAGTAATCTCCTGACCTCGATCAATGGTTGTGATTAAATCCCTTAAAAACCTCTTCTAAATCCTCAGGAGTGTCTCTCAATCAAGTCTCTAAAGGTCTAGATCAGATAGACTTCTTTATGGTCGTCGAATTTTATCAAATATGCAAGTATATTAATTTATGGCATTTCCTCACGGCCCACAATGGATTGTAACGGTCCATGAGGTATTGACTCTTCATATAATCTTCAATCCTCACGGCCCATGATAGGTTATCAAGGCCCGTAAATCGTGCACAGGTTCAACATCCCGAGGCGATTCTTCATACTTACGGCTCGTGATGGATAATCAAGGCTGGTAACATCTTCATTGTAGCTTGGCATCGCTTCGGCAAACGTAGTGATACGCTCTTACGCCTCATGATTTACTTGGTAACGGCCCCATAAGACTCTGTAACGGCCCGTGACAGATTAGATTTCTGAGTTGGGAGCTTCGGCGAAGGTCGTAACATCTTCATTGCAGTCATATCATTTGTCGTCACGGCTCATGATCCTTCATAACGGCCCATAAAATCTGAGTTGAACTTTCAATGCCCACTGGATAAGTGGATGTAATGACTCGTGACGGTTGAACTGCTTCTTTCATACCTTCATCACGGCCCATAATGACTTGTCACGGCCCATGATGAATACTTGAAATTGATTTCCTTGTTCTGAATGTGCGCTTTTTTGAGTTGATTCCAGCTCTTAGCTCTTCAGTTAATTTCCTACAAAATAGTTATCAACAAGAGTAGAATCATGACTCGAAACAATACGAACAAATAAAGAATAAAATATATGCATGCGATGCCAAAATGACTCAAAATTATGCTTAATGTAGGTCCTAAAATATGTTATAAAATGCATGCACCCCCAAGCTTAAGATCTTGCTTGTCCTCAGGCAAGCACAAAGGAAGACTCAAGGAAATTCCATCATAATCTACATCCTCTAGACCAATACTTTTCTCCTACCACCATCTTACATGTGCATCAAAGAGCCTCTCACCTTTACTCGAGTCAGGTTACATAAAATTTCTGAATCTTAAACATATTTAAACAGTCTCAATATCAGCTTTATGCAAAATATAGTCTATCAAGTAAGAGCATTAGTATTGAATATGCAAGTATCAAGTAGGCTTATACTTTTTCTTAGTAACCAATTTTTTTATGCAAGTTCTCATCTTCAAACAGATCACAGGGAAGTCCATGTAATGAGGTTTCAATCGATGGATCCCAGACCAGTTGGCCTTAGGTCATCAGGATTAAAGAGTCCCCTACGGGTATACTCACTCGAACATTCATAGGTTCTGTCTAAAGAGTTGAACTAGAGAGAAATCAAGATGATACTTAAGTAAATCTTCATACTACACATGGTGGTCCATGTAGCGGGCTTTCAACTGATGACTCTTAAGCCATATGACCTTAGGGCAATAGGTGTTAAGGAACCCCTCGAGCTTACTTACCCGAACTCATCAAGGTTCTAAAGAATACTTAGAGCATCAAATTGCTCTTAATTTTTCAAATATTCAATTTTCACATAATGCTAACTTTTTCAAATATTTTGTTTCAACTATTTTTTTTTTCATGATAAGCCCACAAGATACTTAAGTTTCAACTAAAATGCTATCATTCTCAAGGCTAAATAAATAATAATATAAAATGTTGAGCAAGACTATCGTCTAAGAATTCATAGTTCTAAGTAACAAGACTCAAGTTTCAAAATTCAAGTCTCAAATGATAGACAATAAATAGAGTAACAATTGAATTTCATAGTTCCACAAGACGTCCTTGAGTTTGACAAGAGAGACAATAAGATGTTAGCAAGAGATAGCAAGATGTAAATGATTTTATTTTATTTTCAAAATTTTCAAAAATTTTCAAAAGTTTTCAAAAAATTTCAAAAATTTTCAATTTTTTAGTATTTTCAATAATATGATAACAATAAAAGAAAATATAAAAAAAATTCCGAAGCAAATATTATGCATAAGGATGCAACTACCCCCAAGCTTAAACTGAACGTTGTCCTCAATGTTTAGGCCCAATCGAAGGGATGTAATACAAAATGCATGAAAAGAAAGTAAGAATGACAAGAAAATAGAAAAGAACAGACATGACCTGATCTACTCCTGTGGCGGCGGAAGCTAAGGGAGCTGGTTGAATAACCGCGTTTCGAAATAACTGGTCCACATGATAATCGTGTATGCGTCGAACCATAATCACAGATGTCCCTAGATGTCTTCCTGCATAGATATTAGATTGAAATACATAGTAGAGAAATAAGTTACCAGAACAATGACGAGTCATCCATATAGGATGGTTTAATTTGGAGGGTTTTAAAGCCTTCCATGTTGGTCACGACCCGTGACAAGTAGTTACAGGTCATGAAAGAATGGATCCCGGGGCATGACGAGCTATAACGGCTAAGGCAGGGGTGCTCTGGAACTTGTTACGCACCGTGAAACAAAGTTACGACCTGTGAGATGATGTCTTGCGGTGAGTGAAGACAATTGTGAGGCATGAAACAGTGGATGCACGGTGAAATGGCAAGATGATTCTTCATCACGACATGTTATAGTTGGTAACGGCTCATAAGTCGGGTAAAAACAAGGAAGCTCATCTTGACATGGTGACTTATGGGCCATGATAAAATCTTGCGGCCGGTGAGATGATGTTACGGTGTTATCAGATGGTCGTAATGAAAGTCACGGGTCGTGGGTCGGGTATTTTTAATCGGTGATCGACTGCCAGATGACTTACGGACAGTGATGTATCATCACGGCCTGTAATGACTTGTTGGAGACGCTACTATAAAAGCCGTGATGGAAAGCACGACTCGTTAGCTCAATCGGATGTTTTGGCTTCTAGGTGTTATGGCCCGTGATTTGGCATCACCCGTAATCGACTTAAGCACTGATGTATTCTTGTTATTGCGAGGCGTGATAGTTTTTGACAGGGTATAATATTGGGCCTCACCTCCCATGACAAGATCTCATGGCCCGTGACAGAAAAGGGGTCAGAATATAATCAAGGCAACCAGACGCCCGACTTGACCAGGACTAGGATAATTTGACAGACTGGATTTGTGTTGAAGGCACTTGTTGCTGAAGATGATTGCTTGCGTTGACTAGTTCTTTCAATGTTCTCTGGGCAATGAATTTGAGAGCTCTTCCTTATGCTCAGAATTGTGTCCGACTCCTTTCTTCACCTAGGACCTGGTCACAAGAAAGCTTGAAGAAATTCTGAGAGTAAATATCCTAAACAAATGATCTAAACCAAAACCAAATGAAAACTAAAGGAAAAGTGAGAGAATTGGGTTGCCTCCCAACAAGCACCATTATTTAACGTCATAGACTCGACGCCTCCAATTGATGTTCAAGATTGTAGATGAGGGGAATTGCGAGTGATAATGCACCCAATTGGCCAACTTGTGTTAACCGTCTGTAGTGATTTTTGCTCTGCCCTTGTTTTATGTTTTCATATTCTTATCTAGATGATTTGAAGATGGGCTCTTTTGTTGCCATTGTTTGGATGAACATGGTGCATTTAACTTTGGTGGTGATGGTGGTACTGGCGATGACAATACAGATGGTGTCACTTTCATCTGTGGTGGTGGATGAATAGGAGTTGAAGCTGTAATGATTGGAATTTTCAAAGGTGAGCTTCTCCTTCGGACTTTTCCATCCTCAATGATATATTCACTTGTCTCCTTT